>JARHVA010003156.1:1285000-1310000 GCA_037957365.1 Torreya grandis | reverse complement strand
GGTGGGTTTTATTGTGTGATGGTTACCTTAGTCATTTTGATAAGATATTTTCACACCACTTTTACCTTAGCCTACTTATTTCCTTGACCATTTTTTTAATTTTTCTTTTACAATTTAAATTTTCCTTAGTCAATTTCTTGACTTAGATGAGTAGATTGAAAGAATCCATGTGTAACTTTCCTACAAACCCAAGAATGATGTAATTATGGTCTAATGTATGGTTAGTGTTGAGCCAATGGGATTGTATTATGTTGCAACATGGAATCATATCAGTGACCCAAAACCTTAGAAATGGTCATGTAAGTATTTTACATCTGAACCAATAGGCTCATAGGATGCTACCACATGGCATCATCCTGATGATCCATGATCCCATAGAGGGTCATACAATGATCTTGCCTTTGGGATAGAGAAGGAGAGAAAATATATAAAGTGGCATAATCTTAGTGTCCCATGACCCATGTATGTTCCACCCTCATCATGACTAAATACCGACATCTTACCCTTGAGCCTTTGTGCCTTAGACTTCAAATTATATTTTTCCTTAGCCAATTTTTTTGTTTTAATCAAGTCAATTGATGATACCACATAAATCATCCTAATATCCTAAAATTTCATAAGACTTGATTTTTTATAGTATTAGGGCCAGTGTATGGAAAAGCCCAAGAGATTGAGATGACACCACATGGTAACATCCTATGTTTACAGGAGTCAAATAGTGTAGGTTGAGCAATAGACCCAAGTTCTTGAGATTGAAACACATGGTGTGATCCCATCCCCCAATAATTTAGACTTACGATGACTTGATTCCACCATGTGGATCTAAGATGTTCATTTAGGGATTGGGTAAATTTAAATGTCCAACTTGATAATATCTAAGTATGAAGTATATTAGGAAAATATTTCAAATTGATTCTGTGAGCATGGTTAAATGATTATAATGGTTTCCTTATGAGTAATGTCACATGATAGTTGTAGGAATGGGTTTGTGTGAATTAAATTAATGGTTTAAATGTGTTTTGGTGAGTCATGTCTATTATTTTAGAGAAAAAATTGGAATGACATTTTAGTATTAGAGCATGGTTGTAACACTAGGAGATCCAGTTAATTTAAATTGTTGTTTTGGCTTATGGTTTCTTCTTGATTACTGATAAATTTTTGTTGGCATGTAGGATAAGAGGTAAACATTGATAACATCATGAGGTGGATACACTTGGTGATAATCAATATCCTAATCATCAAGGACTGAATGACATTAGACCATAAATAATCTTAGCAATGTAATAAATACAAGATGCCTTGCATAAGAGATTACCTTTGGTTCAACATTAGGTAGAAAGGAACTCTCCATGAAATTCTTATGTTGATGAACAATATATATAAAGGTAAAGGTATACGAGTCCTCCATATCACCAATTTGGAGGTGATAGAATTGAATTACATCACCATGTTGATCATCATGAGAGGTGGAATATGGACCCTCCTTCTAGACCTGTGCCTAGTGACTCAGTGAAAGATTTTATCATACTGAACCTTTCTATTTTTGATGGTAATCAAGAAAGATTTACAACATAATAATGGTTGGAAATAATGAGGGGATGATTCAATTTATATGACTATGATTATAATAGGAATTCATGTCTAGTCCCTCACCTACTTCATGATGTAGTTAAGATGTGATGAGAAGGAGAAGAGAAAAAAATGCACTTGACACCAGCTTCCCTCACTTTAGAATTATTTGAGGAGTGTTTTAGAGCATGATACTTATCACCCTATTATGTGTAGAAAAAGTTGGATGATTTCCATCATGTATGATAAGGGATTGGTATGGTGGTACATTATGAGTGTCATTGTATAGATTTGATCAGATATGTGCATGGTTAAAAAAATGAGATGATCCAATTAAATAAGCTCATTAGAGGCCTAAATATTTATTTGGTAGGAAAAATTTTCACTTTGGATCTTAATACCTTATCAATGGTATTTTTTAAGGCCTATTTCGTGAAAGATTATTATGGGAAGACTGAGGAATGTCATGATAAGTTTGAAGGAAAATTATAATCTCAGTATGACTCAAGGTTTTAAGGTACACAACCTACACCTAGGGGAGGTTGGAAAGTAAATCAATCCATATTTAGACCACTTCAACAACCTCATAAAAAGAGAAACCATTTTGGTCATAGTCAAAATGGGAACCATTTGGAGAAGGATCACTGAAGATGTGGTGATGTTAAAACCCAAACCATTAATAGTCTAGGACTATGCATGATCCTTAGTATGAGATTTTTTTATGTGCCACATTTGAAGATTCCCTTTGTGTGAAACATTTGAAAATTTACATTTATTTCAGCCCTTGCCCCTTTTTTATTTGGGACATTTGAACATGTCCCTTTTATGTGGCCCTAGGCCTTATTTTTTAATATTTCTATCATTATGCTTGTTATGCATGTTCTTATTAAGCTTGTTGATTTTAATGAGTGACATGATCGATATCATGCACTAGTAACATTAATGTGCTAATTCTATGTTTTATTATTATGAGCTTCATTGACACATTTATGTAGGCATTGCCTCATGAGTTACATATGAATTTAAAATATTATTATGTTAACATACTTTTTTCATACGCTAAAATTTTAAATGATGATATCTTCATTATGCATGTTGAAAGTTAAATTTTATTTTGAGATGAGTTAATTTCATGATCAATTCCCTCACTCAAAGGGGTGGAATTTTTAGTGGAATTCTTATGCATGAGATAAACTTTTTTTTTTTAAATGGCACAATTATAGGTTCAAAAGTAGATTTTTTTTTCAAAATTTAGTAATTGGAACATATTATGGGGGCATATGTCATGCATATACACTCCTATTTTAGGATCAAAGTATAAATTCACATATTTTCAAAATTAGAAAAAAAATTACAATGATCATGTACATATAATTTCATATTATATAGTTATTATGGGGGCATGATATATATTCAATCCATACTTTTCAATTCTATATTGATAATTACAACCATGGTAGGAGGACAGGTGTACTCCATTATCTTTTTATTATGAATCTAGTATTAAAGTTTCAATTGAATATATAAACCATCTATAGTATTTGATTTAGTTTAGGTGCATCATGTATAACTTAGAGATTATTACACACTCCAACTTATGTGTGTGAATCCATTTTGGATTTCAACATGTTTCATGTATTTAGGTTATAAAGACTAGCATAGGTAGAATGAGGTTTCAGGTTCCATCAATGGGTAATATTTATATTATATAAGTTCATATTCAATTTGGCATTTGATTATCATAAATTTTATCTAATGGTTTAGCTAAAGAACCATATTCTTTGAGTGATTCACGAGAGTCACTAATTTTACAATGCTTCAAGGAAGCATCATCTATAATAAAAGTCACAAAAATGCAAAATTTGTTTCACACAAATAGGGTGTATTATTCTATTTATCTCTTTTAAAATTCAAACATTTTCAAATAATAATAATCAAGCATGTTTCAAATTTAATATTTTCAAATTTTATTTTTCAGAAGAAAAAAGTGACTAGTTCAAGTGTTTTGAAAGTTTTCCAAAGATTATGGTGCCTTACACTGTTGGAGTAATATTTCAAAAAAAAATGTATTACACATTAAGATGTGTGTGTGTGTGTGTGTGTGTGTGTGTGTGTGCATCACACACACACACACACACACACACACACACACACACACACACACACACACACACACACACACACACACACACACACACACACACACACACACACACACACACACACACACACACACACACACACACACACACACATGTACATACATACATACATACATATATATGTATGTATGTATGTATATATATTTATGTATGTATGTATATATCTATCTATCTATCTATATATATATATATGTATATACATATATACATACATACATATATATATATATGTGTGTGTGTATATATGTATATATGTATATATATATATATATATATATATATATATATATATATATATTAATTTAACTATTTTGGGAATAATGGAGTTTTATTCTTATTTTAGTTTATAGTCTAGATTAATAAATCAATAAATAATATTGCAATAATTAGAGTCCTGATTTATAGAATTTGTCTATCTTTTTTACCTTTATAAAAATAGTAATTAATTAGGAGAAATATAAATTAGCTTAAAATAGGCTAAAATGGCTATTGCAAGGTCTGAAACTAGTTGTATAGGATTGGGATAGTGTCACAAATTAGAATCTAGCCTTTGTTTGGTGTAAGGATAAGACTACAAAAAATAGAACACCCTAGGGTCTAATACTATTTTCCTATTCTACTGCTATTTTCCAAAATGCTCACAAAGACCTAGTTTTTCTAGGTTCTTTGCACTATTCCTATGTGATCCTGCCTATGAGATATTGAGTGTTGAATGTCAATGAAACTCATTGTAGAGCTATTTTAATCTCCAAACCCTAACTCTCCATCATGCTTTATTAAACAAGATTTGTATCAATTGAAAAAGTAAGGGTTAGTGTGTGTAAGATGAATTGAACGTGTGATCCACACCCATTATGTGGGGATGCTACCTAGATAACAATACTCTGAAGGACCAAGCCATATATTGTTCTCCCACTTAATTTATTTTATTTAATAGTGTAATGAGGATGAAAGAATTCCAAATTTAGAGTGTTTGAGGTGTCTAGGGACTAGTGTGAGGGTTTAAATATATTTGTAGTTGTGTTGGGTGACTGTATGTAGAGAATAGGGAGTTTTGCCTTAGTAGTTTGTTTATATTCTTGCTTGATTTGTAATGTTTGTCACCCCATTTGTAAATAAACATTGAATGGGATTTTATAAGGAACTATTGGTCATGGTTTAAATGTACTCACACTAGGCCAACATGATGAAGGATAGGAATCAGATTAATTTCACCATTTGAGCTCAAATTGTGATTGGATAGGAACACTAAAAATGGGACACCCTAGGGTCTGGTACTATAGTCTAGGTATTTCACTCTTGTCCTATAGGCTTAGGACCTAGGGGATAGGATTGGCCTAGGAAATAGAGTTTGACTGAGATGGAATGACTATTTGGAAGGCTAAAAATGACTATCAATGACCAAAAAGGTGTCTAAGAGAGTCATAAGAGCATACAAGAAGGTTATATGGATAGGGTGTCATAGGCCACCCTAAAACTACACAATTAGACATTTTATATGACTACATTTTCCCCTCATTTATTCGAGTGATGTATCAAAAAAAAATACTAGGATAAAGGAAAAGTAAAAATTGTACCTAAACTTACCTACAAGGTTGAAGCCCATAAAGATGTGTGATTTTAAGTTTGCATAGAGAGAACACATCATGAATCAAAAAGATGAAAAATAAAACTAGGAGTAGATCATCTCTTACTAGACATGTTATGTCTAAAACAAGAATGCATAAAAGCTATGTAATAGATAAAAGAAGAGAAAGGAATTAATACACCTCACTAGGTATGCAAACTAATACAAAAATTGTTGTGATGTTGAGTGATGTTAAGTGATGTTGGGTATGTGTTAGAATAAGATTAAAATTAAAAATAGATTTGAGTGCTCAATTCATTGAGGGTGGCTCAAGAATATAAAGGCTAGCCCTTTGGCTCTATCATCACCCACTAAATGAAACTACATGATCCTACATGTGTTGATCAATTTTTGGACTATGTGTCTAATCCCCCTAAGCAGGTGGCTCAATATTACAAAGGCTAGCTAGTCCTTTGGCTCCATCACTACCCATTATGTAGTGAATTATGAACTGATACTAATATGAATGTGTGTCATATGAGATGGTTCTTGAATCCCATGAATGCACTTTAAATTTGACAATGTGGCATGAGTATTTGAATGTATAATAGAAACTAATCTAATCTTGGCCACTTTGAAAGGTGGAGACTAGGATTGTACGTAAGCCACTCTGAAACTAGGAACTAGGATTATGTGGAAGCCACTTGGGAATGATGCCAACCACCTAAATATGGAATAAGGAATGCAACTGCTAAGAATACTTTGGAAAGGTACTTAACTCAAAAATAAAAGAAGGAAAATGTGTCATGCACATTATCACCAATCACTAGTGTCTGTAACATGGATTTTAATCTAGAAGTTATACCAACTACCGAATTTGAAATTGGAAGTGAGAGCCATCATACCATGTATGATGACCCTATATCTAGATTCTTTGAGAAGAACTATACTAAAATTTTCCAATCTAAACTGAACTATTTCTAAAAAATTGTAACTAAACTTACCTTTCTACCTATTTCTATACATCTAGGCTTTTTTTGTTTAGATAAGAGCATCAAAAATAGGACACCCTATTGTTTAAAACTATAATCCAAGTATGGAAATCTTGTCCTTTGCTATCTATGATCACTTTTCTATGTTTGTCACTATTTTTTGGTCTATTCTTCCTAGTTTGGGTTATGGTTATTATTCTGAGTGTTCTAAAACTATTTTTTTATTGGTAGAGACTTTGATCTCTTTGACAAAACCCCTATTTGTTGCCCCCTCTTTTAAGGGTAGGAATGAAGAATCTACAATGAATGACCTTGGAAGAAAGAGACCTATAAGCTTTCTATGATATAAAATACATGATATATCAATGATAATAAAAAAGATATCTGAAGATATATCATAATTTGTATTGGAGATTGTTAGATAAATAGGGGTATGCCTAAATAGATTTAATAATGTCATATCATGTACAATATACTAAATTGAAATTTTAAATGTTATTTGTTAGTTATTAGTTTTCAAGGAGGGATTGATCATGATGTCCATCATGGCATCTAAGAAATTAAGATAATACATGATGTGGATAATTGCATTGCAAATAATTGAGAATCAAACAATAAACATGGACATAGGTAAAGAAGCAAGAAGCATATTAAAGTGACCAAGGGGACAAGAAAATAAGGGACATGGATACATGTCACTCAAAATATAAATCAAGCATACAAGGCATGTTCAAATTCCGCATACACATGTAATTACAATAAGCAAGGTTGACATGAGGGCCACAAGCACATATAAATGTAGAAGAAAATGTCATTGGTAAACATCCCAAGGCATATACAAGAATAGAAGCAAAGGACATTGTAAATGTCATAAGGAAAACACCAAAAATAATATAGGAATTGAGAAATGAAATCATATCTAGCTAATCAAAGCAAGAAAGTAAGGAATGTAAATGTTGGAAATACAATCACATGTAACTAATCAAAACAAGAAGTGAAAGTATGAAAAACATGTAGTACAAGACTAGGTAGATGATACGAAATACACAAGTGTTATATATTACTGAGTGTTGATATAATAATCTATCTAAACTAGTAAGTAATGTACATCAATATGATAACTAGAGTGTGTGTAGGAATGAAATAACCTGGATGGTGTAGTCATGTAGAAGATGCTCTCAGTGGTTAGATATATCAATGTATGTCTCGAATGTAGAAGTAGGATGCCCCCTCAATGGGTAGAGTGAAGAAATTAAGGACCTAGATGTCACTACACACACTCAAATAAAATCAAGTGAAGCATGGTAACGTAGATAAATTAACAAACAATAGCATATAACAACAAAATGTAGATTTAGCATGGTAGTAGAAATGTAAAACATGGATAATGCATATAGTTGAAATATTTTTTGGTGTTTTTGAGTTATTGGAATGTTTTTGTATTTTGATATGTTATATTATTTTTGGTATTTTTAAATATTTTAATGTTTTTGTATTTTTAAATAAGCTATGTACAATCAATCATAAGGATACTATGTACAATAAATTGAAAAGAAGCTATGTAGAAGTAATACTAATAAGAAATGATACTAACTTATGAGTCTCAAAAGAGATTCCTTGTCATGGTGTCCTATATTAAAAAAATGAATTATGTGTGATTATGAAGTATGATGGAATGGATGTAAATACGAATATGAATATTTAGATTCATTATTGGTATCTTGGAAATCATAATAATCTATATTGTTCCACTCACCATTATCATCTTGATTTTGAACCAATGGAATGCTAGTGTTGACTTTTATTGTATCTAGATATTTTCCTTAGGATGTTCAATAAATACCAAAATTTGGTGATAAATAATGTCAACTACTAGAATAGGATTAGTGATTCCTTTATCATGCTTTCCCACACCTTGACCTTGATAGTCAAACTATTGTGGATATTTTTGACCAAATCAATATTGTTCTAAAATTTGAACCTCATTTTAGAGAGGTAGATTTACATATTTTTCATGATTTACCTATGCTTTTATTACTATTTATTATTCTTATTTTGCTTTGGATCCCTTTGTTGTTCTGAGTTATGGTTTGGTGACCACTTTTGTACTATTTTTCAATTTGAACCTTTATGAATGTGTTCCTATGTCACTATGGATTGATTGACTAATTTACCTTATATAGGATCATCATTAGCAATTATCTATTGTATATTTTTTCTAAATCCAAAAATGAATATTTTTGACAACCATGCATTCTATGATATGCAAAATAATATCTAGATCTTCTCACTAGATGTAGGTGAGGGAGTTTGATTAACTTATATTTAATCATTTCCCTTAGTACCTCACTTGAAATCTTATTTGATCTTTGAATGCTTTTTAAGTCACTTGTTGTAGATTTAGTTTGTTGTGATTTCTTTTTTTGATATGTAACATTGCTTGAAACCAATTGACTAGGTGAAGGTGCATATACATGATTGGCACTAAGGTGCCTTTGAGGATTTTGTATTATAATCTAATTTTCAAATGTTGTGATATTTTCATGTAATAGATAATTTTGAATTTGTAAATCTAAAATTAACTTACTCATACTGGTGATATTATCCCTTAGAGTCTCATAAGTGAAAACCCTAGTTGTTTTCGATTGAACATGTAATCACATATGTTGAAGAGGGTTTTAAGAAGCTATAGGCTGAATGTATGCATTAGGAAAAATAGTATAGGTGGCATCAAATTTTGTAGGGGTGATAACATAGACTTGGTTATATGTAAAGTAGCTATCACCCTCTTAGAGGAGAGGAGGAATAGATATAATTGTTAGTGTTTTCTCATGTCTAGTAGTGATTTGGAGATACTCAAAATTAGCCAAAGAGTTATATACATCTAGGTATAAACTATGTATGTGGGATAAAATGCATGTAATGAAGTTATAAGTTTTATATAAATATGATTATAAAGAACATTCCACATGAGAGATATAAAACAAGGGATAGAGATCATGGAACTTTACCCTAATGCATAGAAACTTTGGCTTGTAACATGACATTCGTAACATGTTTAGAAAGATATAGTTGAAAATTATTTTGCATGAAATAGATAGAGTATGTAAAAAAAATAATGAAACCTTGTATTAAATAAAATTAAATATTTCTTTGAAGGATAGGGATCTTAACCTGTTTACAAATAAATTTCTTAATATCATTCCATATTATGAAAAGTAAGTATGAAAGGGAAATAATGAAGTTTTACATTAACATATAGTAAACTTCATCATTCATATACATGATAATACCAAGTATGGAATCCTTATAATTTGCAAGAAATGTTTTGAAATGAGTGAAATGCTTTTTTTATCTCTATGTGAAATCTGATTTGGATGTAAGGTGATACCTCAAAAGCAAAGGGACCTAGTATATGCAACTAGGGTTTGAAAAAAAATTATTTTTAAAATTAATATGGTAAATTTTAAAAATAAAATGCAAAATTCTGATTTAAATATGAAATAAAAATAAAAAATTTACCGAAAAAAATAGGAAGAAATTTTTCCCAAGGTTTTTATGTGCAAATGAAGTAAGTCGGGTTCACCAAATGATATAATTTTTTTTGAAAATAATGGATTTTTATTCCTATTTTATTTAAGGGTCTCGATTAATAAATTAGAAAATAATATTGCAATAATTATAGTCTTGATTTATATATTTTTTATTTTTTTACCTTTTTAAAAATATTAATAAATTAAGAGAAATATATTTTTAAAATAGGATGAAATAGCTACTACAAGTTCTAAAACTAGTTGTGTAGGATTGGGATAGTGTTTTGAATTATAATTTAGCCTTCATTTGGTGAAAGGATAGGACCACAAAAAATAGGATACCTTGGGGTCTAGTGTTATTATCCTCTTCTATTGTTGTTTTCCAAACTACTCATAGAGACCTAATTTTTCAAAGTTCTTTGCATTGTTCATGTGTGAGCATGCCTTCGAAATATTGAGTGATGAATGTCAAAAAAAATTATTGTAGAGTTTTTTTAATCTCCAAACCCTAATTCTCCATCATGATTAATAAAATAGGATTTGAATCACTTAAAAGAGGGAGGTTAGTGTTTTTAAGATGCAAATAATGTGTTATCCACACCCCTTGTGTAGGCACACTTTCTACATACCAGTACTCCAAAGAGGGATCAATCTATATGTAGTTCTCCCCTTTGATGTGATTTGTGTAATCGTGTAATGTGGATGCAAACATGCCAAATTGAGAGTACTTGAGGTGACTATGGACTAGTGTGAGGGTTTTAATATGTTTGTAGCTATGTTGGGTGACTATATATAGATAATAGGAAAGTTTTCCTTAGTAATTTGATTATATTCTTGATTTATTTGTAAGATTTATTACCCCGCTTTGTAAATGAAATTTGAATGGAATTTTATAGGGAACTATTGGTCATGGGTTAAATGTATTCATGTTAGGCCCACATGATGAAGGATATGAATTATATGAATTTTACCATTTAGGCTCTAACTATGATTGGACAAGAGCACCAAAAATAAGACACACTAAGGTCCTATTTTATAGTCCACATATAGTGTTCCTATCCTACAAGCTTGGGGCTTATGGGGATAGGATTGGCCTAGGAAATAGAGTCTAGTTGAGATATAATGATCATTTAGAAGGCTATGGATGATTGGAAATGATAAAAAAGGCATCTAGGAGAGTCACAAGAGCATGTAAGAAGGTCCTATGGATAGGGTATCACAAGCCATACTCAAACTACCAATTTGAACATTTTATCTCTCTCTCTCTCTCTCTCTCTCTCTCTCTCTCTCTCTCTCTCTCTCTCTCTCTCTCTCTCTCTCTCTCTCTCTCTCTCTCTCTCTCTCTCTCTCTCTCTATGTGTGTGTGTGTGTGTGTGTGTGTGTGCGTGTCCTTTAATATTGTTCTTTCATTTATAGATTAAATGGGGGAAAATATAGTAACCTAAATCTAGTCAAAAATACTTATCATGTCATTTTTACCTATTTTTTATATTTAATTAGTTTTTTTACTTAATTAGTATCTATTTTTCAACTTCACCCTATCCTAAGCACTAGTGAATACCTATATTTATTATAAAACACCATTTATCACTTATAAAAATGTTATTATTATTAATAGAATTAAATATATATTAGGACAAACTCAAATATATATATTTGAATTGTGTTATTAGGCATTCATTTCCCTATGGGACATTTATATATTTTTCCCAAGAATGGTTATATTTTAAAATCATATCCTCCCTTAGCTTTTATTGCATGTTTTTATAATTCTTATCTTGTGGTTACCCATTTTGTTTTTCTATAAAGGCACACTCAATTCATTCATTATTCCATTTGGAAATTTCCATACAAAGGCTTATTTATACAAGTGCACACTAAGCAAAAGCTCCTTATTGATCCCAATTATTATTTTGATAACTAAAAGTAGTATTTATCCAAGTATGAATTCTAGCATTATTTATACTTAATAAATTAATTATCAATTATTCACATTTCTTCTAGATGTATTCATATGGTCAAAGGAGAATAAATGTATAAAACACTATAAGTGGAGGAAATACACTATAAGTGGGGGAACTACATTGGGATTTATTTCCCTCCTTGGAGTATTGGATATGTAGTAAATGTTCAATCATTTTGGGAGTGATTGGAGTCACATCCACCTAAATACACTCCTCTTTCTTATAGTTACATGTATTTTAATTATTTCATGGCCCTACTAAGGTTTCAACATTGGAAAAACTAAATATAGGACTTCCTCACACTTTTAAAGGTCAAAAATATACACATATATATAAAAATGGAGATATAAAACATGATTTTCACCTAAAATTATTTTTTTATAAAAAATACAAGATTGAAAAATAGGGATAGTAGTGGGAGACAATATTGTCTCTATTTGTCATTCATGTCCTTGCACAAACTTAGATCCAGCTTTTGGGAATTTTTATACATAGTCATTATTGTCTTGTTTCCAATTTCTTTTAGTCAACATATTAAACCATAAAATGATAAATACTAATAATATATTTCATTTTCATATTTATCCTTATTTTAAAGAATTTTATTTCATCTATTTCAATCATTTACTTACAATCTGTTATTTAAAAGTACATTTTCATCACTATATTATATTCAATTCAATTTTGATTAAGTTTAATTCGCTTATTAATATAATTTTTGTTAAAAAATATGTCATCTATATGCTCCATTATTATTTCTTTTATTTTTTATTTACTTAATTTTCAATTTATGGTATGATCTTGCATAAATAATAACATGTTTATTTTATATGAATTCTGACATATTCATGTATTTGGGTCCCAAAAGTTAAAAGTAAAAGAAAAATCAACTTTAATATCTTCCCATTTATAGGTACATCTCCAAATTCCTTGGTGCATATATGTAGTTCTTGGATATGGTTTGATATTTAAATAAAGGAATTATTACAAAAATATTCTATCAATTTTTCCTTATCTATCCATAAATTTTCATAGTTTAAAATGTATTTTTGGGTTGGTTGTGCTTGAATATATTTTTATTTCGTTAAAGTATCCATCCTATTTGATGAATTATTTTTTTAGTAGGATAGTGAAGGTTCTAAAATTTTAAATTGTTGTTATAAGCCCACTAGGTTATAGATAAAGTTACATTTTTTTTGACAAATATTACAATCAACTTCATTCATTATCATTATGTACTATTGTTTGACTATTAAATACATTAAAAATATTAAGTGAAGAATTAAAATTAACCCACTAGATAAGATGTGATTTATATAGTTTTTAAAAAATATATAATAGTAAAAAATATTGAATTATTTTTCATAAGGCATAATACAGTGATAAATACACAAGTACAATAAAATAATCCATATTTATAGCTAAACATATACATACAACCTATGTTGGCATCAATATACATAATCACATATAAGATAACAACCAATGTGATAATTAATAATAATAATATTCAATATACAATGTTGATAGTTTATCATAGAGTATAATAATAACACATGATTGGTAGTACAATAGTAAATTTGATCCTCATAAGATAGATCCATAACCTACATATTATCCATTAGTATGATTATAATAAGGTTGATCAATTGAAGAGAGGGAGAGCATCATCAGGGTACCTTTCATCCAACCACAGACCATTGGTCTCCCACACACCTCCCTACTAGGAGTGGGCCTTCCATTAATGGAGTGGTATATAAAAGCAAAGTGGATATCAAGAATTCAACTAGAACCCTATGTAGTACAATCACTAATACATAAAATTGTGACATAAACCATAGAAAAATAATACTCTATCTAATATGGCATCACACATACATGTAAATTATAAATTATAGTGAAATGATAATGTCTCATCTATAACATTACTTACGGAAAAAAATTCATTATAGAATTAAAATAACTCAAATATCCAAGTCAATTCCAAACACACACATACTCTTGATAAATAAACTTAATCCATCTTATGATACCAGATGATAAATGTATACATTACATGGAAACAACCTATTAAAAAATAACCTATTATCATAAGAAGCATGCATTTTATAATATCATAAACTAGTTTTCAAGGCATAATAGATATAAATTATAACATACAACCACTTAATAAATTCAAGATAGATATTTACTTACTTTATTTATTAAACATTAAAAATAACATGATCAAATATAAAATATCTCATTACATATCCTATGGTACAAATTATATTAATACATCCAAGGAATACAAATTCAAAATTATTAATATCAGCATAATCACATACCTAATTTAGAAAAATCCAAGTAATAAATACTTTACTTCCATATCAAAGGAATTCATAGTGTTATTTTTTTTTCAACACTATATAACTTGAGTATTAGATAGAAAAAAAAACTAAATGTCACAATAACACATAACCATAGATTACCTACTAGATTAAGTTAGTCCACTAATTCTCTTGTTTGTTAACTGACCAAATTTAACCGTCTTGCTTATTTCTAATTTATAGTAAGCTAAAGCTTGTATTTAAACTATTGTAAATACATAGCTCACACTCATGCATATAATATGTAAATTCTACCATAAAATTTAATTATTTTTAAAGAATCCTTATAAAGAGTATATGAACACATGTAGGTGAATTTTAGTGTCTATAAACCATTCAATATTTCTTATCTCTCTATTTAATTTATAACTATTACAATGCCAAACAAGGCATCATTTTTCCAAACATGAAAAAGCACATATTATTGTATAAAATTATATTATTTAACTATATCTATATAATTTCCCCCTATATATTAACTCTCTAAGCACAATTGAGTGTCAAAATATTCATGTATTTTATCTAGATACATAGTTAACTATGTAACTGTATGTGTGTCTACACACACACAAATTCCATGTTTTAATAAAAAAATAAGTAAAATTAGTATATAGCTTGAATACATATATATTTTCTTACATAGAAATACATTTTTTTCAATATTAATATATATAGTTATAGCTCCTATAAGTACTAGGAGACTGTCAACTATCAGAATGAACTCAAGAATCATCTTCCTACATCTGATTTACATACTCATGAGATTGTGTATTTTACATCCATAATATACACCTACAATTTATGTATAATGTTATGGATATAAAATCATGCTACTTCCTCATGTATAAACCAATGGATTCCCATACTAGAATCTGTAGTTGTAAATTAATAGTTTTAAAACATCTTCCCAGTTCATAAGAATTATAAATATAAATGATACACATGCAAGAACTAATTCATATACAACTCTAAATAAAATAGTTTGAAAATATTTATTCCCAATTAATAAAGGCTTGGCTATAATTTTATTCCCTAAAGGTAAATGAGATATATATATTATAACTAGAACCAAATAATCAAAAATCCATTTTTCCCTCTTATAACTCATTCTCAATGGGAAATAAATTCAATGGTGTATTTTATATAATAAAATCAATAATAAAAATACATTTAAATATTGATTAAAGGATCTAAAATCACTCTTAAATGCATGTGGATAGAAATTAGTTCCATCCCTTGGTCTGTAAGGGAGATATCTTAAATTTACAAGGCATTATCAATGTACATATATTCAATGACTTTTATTTTATCTCTAACCTAGGTAAGAGAGGTATTCAAGATTTTTCTTGTCAATAGAAACTTAGTCAATATGAAAGAATAAACAAAACCATTACAAATTTATATTCTAAAATTTAAAACCCTACCATCTTGGTTGCTTCAAAAACCATCATTCCAATATAAATGTTGATCGTCCTTGTAATTGATCCCATTCCTTCTTCAATGAAACCTATTATTCCATCTTTCAATATGTTATCTTTCTCAACCACATTTTTCATGCCTTAAAGGTCCTCTTCAAGATCTATAATTTATTTATAATGTAACTTGAATTCTTTAGTACATGTTCCTTATTCTTGTAGTAAACTTGTAATCCCATAACCTATTTGGCATGTCAACTACATGTAAAAATCCTTATTTTTTCCATAAATGGCAAGGTTAACCCAAAATGATGGCAATAATAAACCTAATTTTTTTCTCAAATATTTTTATAATGACCTAATTCCTCTTTGGCTCGAATGTTGTGTGTAAATAAACTAATAAAATATTCCTCATTAACAAAAAACTAATTTCCTAAGATTCTAAACATTATTTTTAGATAATTGCTTGGGTGTGTTTTCTAGATTTTCATCTAGCAACTAAGATGAGGTAAGGATTTAGTCTTAGGGTCATTAAATATTTACATACAAATACATGATTTTTTATAAACATCATATACATCCAAATATTTATAATGTATACAAATAAGTTTATCACCATTAACAACTTAGTAACTAAATTTTAGCCTACATAATGGTTTCATAGATATTCACAAAACCAATGAATATTAACAAAATTAATGAATTACATTTAAAAATTATATCCATTCCAACCCATTTATGCCAAAAAAAGGTAAATAATCAACTTTTTTCAATGAAAACATGTAATATTAACCATAAAGATAGTTAATAAAAAGTAAACACTCAACATATTCATAGAATATCTTCAACATTTAATTTATTCCAACAAGTAAAAGTATATGTGTGTGTGTGCGAGATTGGTTTCACTCTTTCTACCCCCAATTGAAATATATGTATCATCCTTCCCTATGATAATCTCCCTTTATTCCACTCTATGAGGGTAGGATATTCTTGCAAACACCTTAGTATAAAAAAAAGGCAGTTAGTCAGAGCTTGTAACATAATAATAAAGTACTTAGAATATATATAAATAAAATAGACTATTTTTTAATAAATAAAATCTAAAAATGAAATCACATCCATATAATATTCCAAACACAATCAATATAATATATCCATAAACACATGAAAATGTCCTCTAAATGTAACATATCATGAAAGAAAGTAGTATAATTATTGAATGATACAACACAAATGTCTAGAAAAATTAATAACTATTAATCATTAGTATTACTTCTGTCACTAATACTAATGTAGTATTTAGATATTGGGACATGATGTTACATATTCCCCCCAAAAATAGGTCATAATCCCAATGAATTTATTTTCAAACACAATTTTTAACAATAACAATAATGTTCAATAGAAAATTATTCAAATTAGAAAGGAAATAACCTATAAAATTCACCAAAATCCTCCCATGTGGCATTATCTTTGTAATATTGGTCTTATTAGACCTTGAATTATGACACTTCCATATTATTCAAGCTAATATTATGAGAATAAATTACTTTGATTGGTTCTACTATGAAAACCCTTGGATTCAAAACCTGTAATGCATTCTAGTCCAAAACATGTGATGGATGGGATATATATTTATTAAGATAAGATAAATGAAAAACATTATCCAATTGTTCTAAATTTGATGGAAAAGTGATTCTATACTCTTTAGTATTTATAATTTATAAAAGCCTAAATGGTCCCACATATCTTGGTGATAATTTTGTTGATTTCTAAAACTTTATGGAACTATTTTGGGGTTTGACCAACAAGAAAACCTTATCTCTAACTAATAATTTCTTTGTTGTATTTTTATAATAAACATAGATTTTATAATTATCATTGGATTCAACCAATCTATACCTTATTAACTTCACCTAATCTTCCATTTCAATAAGCATATCAGGTCTTAAGACCATTCTAATTTCTAACTTTTCCCAACTAATTGGTGTTCTACACCATACAATGATTCAAAGGGATCCATATTCAATGTTGATTGGAACAATTTATTATAATCAAAATCAACCAAAGGTAGGTATTATTCCTATTTATATTGTTGGTCTATGCAATACATCCTCAAAATATCTTCTAAGATCTAATTCACTCTCTCTATTTTTCCATCTATTTCTTAATGGTAAGTTATACTAAATTCTAGTTGTGTACTTAAATTTATATTAAGAGTTTTCCAAAAACATGAGGTCATCCTAGGTTACCTACCTAAAATTATATTTTATGAAAACCCATGCAATATATACACTTTGTTAACAAACCTTTTTGTAAAAATAGGTGCATAATATATTAGATTACCTATAATGAAGGGTGATACTTAGGTGAGTTTATCAACAACCACAAATATTATATCATTTTTATTCCTTTAAATCTATAATCCTTGGAAAAATTCCATGCTAATGAATTTCCAATTCTATTCTGGTATAAAATGTGGGTACAACAACCTAATAAGATGCACATGTTTAGCCTTATCTTGCTGACATTTTAACCATATAGACACAAAATATATCAAATATTTATTGATTTATTTATATAAATATAATGGTCTTAACTATGTTAATAATTTAGTCACACCAGGATATCCAAAATATGGTGCATTGTAAAAATCTCTTAGTATAGTACCCCTCAAATTTTCCCTATTAGGCACATATATTCTTCTATTGTATCTCAAAAGCCAATCATTCTCAAGTATAAATCAATTATATCTAGGAGATTGTAAATTATATGATAGTTTTTGTCTTACCTACCCATACAATTCATATCTTGATGATAACTTTACTACCTAGTATATATGATAGTTTTTTCTTACCTACTCATAGAATTCATATATTGTCCAAAAATTTACTACCTAGTATTAGAAGGTACTCTTAATTTTGGCCAAAGTTGTAATGTAAATTATATGACTAAGGGAAAATATAACTCTATTTTATTTTCCCTTAATGTATCTGATGTAAAAATTATAATCTAAAAATATTTATAACCATAATCTTTTATGAGAATGTATGTTAGGTTGGGTAAATCTGTATTAAGTCCCAAATTTTTAGTTTTGAGATCGAAAGGTTTTCCCAACAAGTAATGCCTACATACTTGTAAGACATGTAGTATGGTAGCTAAATCTAACTCATGTTGGGTATAATTTATCTCATATGACTTAAATTTTATTAATTTATAAAATAAAACTACATCATATTGCATAAGAATTCCTCCCAAACCATCCCAAAAAGCATCAATTATCATTGAAAAATTACCATTTGGATCAAAAATTTATAACACTAGTGCAAAAGTAAGCCCTTTTTTAAAAAATGTGAAAGGATTATTTGAATTTATGGAAGAAAACAATATTTTTTCCTTTCATTGAAGAGAGGTGGTTGGATTTCCTATCTTAGAGAAATTTGACACAAATTTCCTATAGTATCTTGCTAAACATGTAAATCTACATTCCTCATGCACATGCCTTGGTACTGACCTTTATATGAGGGATCTAATAGTATTTGGATCTACTAAATTATTTCTATATAACTAATATGTCCTAGGTATTTTAATCTTATTTTAAATAAGGCACACTTAGATAATTTCCCATAGATTTTAAGATTTCACAACCATTGAAAAACTAGAGGTAAATTCTCAATATGATCCTCTTAAATTTTTGAATGAATGACAATATCATTGATAAATATAATTAAAAAATGTTCATGGTGATATCTAAAATGATTGTTTATGAGATTCATTAATTCATATGTGGATTTCTTAGCCCAAAATGAAGCATTGTGAATTCATAGTACCCGTACCTAGTTCTAAAGTTTGTTTTCAAATGTCTTACTCCATGTTCAACTAATGATACCCAACTTAGAGGTCAAACTTAGAAAATAATAGTGCACCATGTATTTGATTTAATAGATCATCAATTTGAGGTAACAAATACATGTTATTAATAGTTGATTTGTTTAACATCCTATAGTCTATGCATAGGTGAAGGGTTTTATCCTTATTATTTATAAAAATTATAGGTTCACCCCATGTTGGAAAACTTTTCCAAATCAAATATTTATCTAATATATCATAAATTTGGTATTCTAACTTGACCAATTAAGCTATTTTCATTTTTTATGTAGCCTTAGATTAATGTTTTGATCCTAGAATGAAATAAATAAAAAATTCAAACTCCCTTTTAGGGGTAAACCTACAAACTCCTCTAGAAAAACATTCTAAAATTATTGTATAAAGGGGTAGTCTTCCATATAGGGTTCCTTTGTTCCTTCAAATTTATCTACTATCACCAAGAATACTTGACATCCTTTTCACTAAGCCTTTTTTAATTGAGTGAATGGAATTTACCTTAATATTCAACCTTAGCTTTATGCCTAAATATATAGTTCATTCTTAGGATCACATCATATTATATTAGTGGTTATACATAAATATCAAATACCATAGTGATTTATATAAATTTTACTTTATCCTCAACTAGACACCTATTAACCTTGACCTTAGATTCATTCCCAAACTAAACTAACCAATCGTTTTCCATAAAACCAACTTTCATAGATAATTTACTTAACATTATAGGAGAGATAAAACATTCAATAGATTTTGTATCTATCAAAATGGAAATAGGATGTCCAAACAAGGTAATTTATACTTCAATGGGAGAGGCTTAAAATTTAGATTGATAAGTATAAACTACTATTTGAATTATTTGATTATTGGGGAGCTTGAAAGGGGATGGTTCTAATATTAAGATCATATAAAGGGTCATGTTTGAGGTGTTCCATTTTATTATGTAGATTTATATTTATTATTTTTAAAATCTATATTACACTGAGATAGTCCTTATCATAATGGTGTCCTCCACATGTAAATCATCCACCTAATGGTCCCTTATTCTTAAATTGATTTCATCATTTTAATCATTCCTTGAAATTATTTATAAAGTTTTTATTCCTTTAGGCATTGTTGAACCTCGTATTCTAACTATTGAATATTTTCTTGGAATTCTAATTTTGTTTCTAGTTATTTTTCTTGAAGGTTTTTTTAGCTTATAAAATTCTTTTTAAATTTTTATTTAACCTCATTAAGACATTTTAAATTCTTATAATACTTAACTACTTTATCAAATACTTATTCTATGATGGATGACCCATTGACATCCACTTTAGATTTAATTTAGGGTTTTAAACCAATGATGAACTTCATGATCTATAAATGTTCATCTTTTTAAGTCATGGTATATAATTCAAGATATTTGTGAATTGTTCATAGTACTCATTTACTAACAAGCCCCACTATTTTATATTTTAGAAATCTATTAGTTTTTTTATCAAAGTATAGTTGGGGTAGATACCAAGTTTTAAATAAGGTCACAAATTTCTCCCAAGTAGTGGTGGTGGATTCCAAACCCATATCTAACTTTTTATCAGCCCACCATGTTGCTACTTCAATATCTAGTTGGTAGGATCCCCAAATAGCCTTGGTTACTTTAGAATAATTTTAATTTAATTTTTTTTTTTCATATCTATAAGATAGGATTTAGATCCATCAACTAACATTATTTCATAGAAATTGTAAGGATTCACTTTTTTCATATCTCTTGTAAGTTTTACATCTAATTAAGTTATTATTATGTGGTGTACCTCACCATGCCTCTGATCCTAAGGTTATCCCTAACTAGTTGGTTGTTATATATGTGCTTACTATTAATGTTATTTTTATGAACCATGAGCTTAATAATTTAGTGATGCTAATCTATCTCTGATTTCATTCATGGTAGTGATTATTTGATCATGTTTTAAAACTTATTTTGATACTAGATGATTAGCTTCGGGATTCTTGCTAGAGGTCCCATTATCTTCAATGAAAATATGATAAAAAGATGAATGTTATTAGAATCATTAAGTTAGAGCATTTAAACATATGATAGAATAACACAATGTTATAAACCCATAAGGTTATAGATAAAGTTACATAATTAATTTACATGTGGTAATAACAATAAAATTAAAATAATAATCATTATGCACTATTATTTGAAAACTAAATACAAATTTAATATGTGATCAACTTATACTTCAAACAACATAGAACAGTACAAAATATACAATTCTTCTCATAATACATTATAGAGTTATAAACACATAAGTATACTATATATATATATACACACACACACACACACACCACCTTTATTATATTTAGTATTCATAATCATGTATAAGATAACAACCAGTATTGTAATTAATAATAAAAATACTAAATGTATAATGTTTATAGTTTATCACAATGCATCATAATAACACTTGTTTTGTAGTACAATAGTGCATATCAGATTTGTAATATAGACCCACAACTAATACAGTAGCCATGAGTATGATTCTAATAAGGTTAATCAACTAAAGATATGGATAATATAATTAGGGTGTTTTTTTTCCACCATAGACCATTGGTATATTACACACCACCCCACCAGGAGTGGCCCTTCACTTCATGGAGGGGCTAATAAAATTACTATGGATATCAAGAATTAAATTGGAGCCTTATGTAGTACAATCACTAATACATACAATATCACATATACCATGGAAAACCAATCCTGTATCCAATATGACATCACACATACACATGTAAAGTAGAAAGTACATTAGATAATGTATCAAATATAACATTAATTTGGCCAAATTTTTCATTGTAGAATTCAAATAACTCAAATGTCTAGTCAATTCCACACACACACATACTCTCTAGTAAAGAAACTTAATCATTCATATGATACCAGGTGATAGTTATATACATTTCATGACAACAAAATTTTATACAATCATATTTTATCATAAGAAACATGCATCGAATAGTCTCGCATACCAATTTCGAAGGAATAATAGATACAAATTTTATTATACAATCACTTAATAGATTAAAGATAGATATTTACTTACTTTATTTAGTATAAGGTAAAAATAACATTCAACAAATACAAAATATCTCAATGCATTTCCCATGGTATAACTTATATTAAAACATCCAAGTAACACAAATTCAAAATTCTCAATATAAGCATAATCACATACCTAAGTTATAAAAATCAAAGTAGTAAATACTTTAATTCTAACCCAAATGAATTCACACTCTTATTCTTATTTTAACACTATATAACTTGAGTATTAGATCAAATATAAAACTAAATGGCACAAAAACACATAACCATGGATTACCTACTAGACTAAGTTAGTACACTAATTCTCTAGTTTGCTAATTGACCAAAATTAATCCATCTTTCTTATTTTTAATTTCTAACAAGGTAAAGCATGTATTTTAACTATTATAAATGCACATTTCACACTCATGCATATCATATATACATTCTACCATATTGTTTCATTATTTTATAATAATACTTATAAAGAGTATATGAACACTTATAGGTGAATTTTAATGTCTATAAACCATTTAAGACTTTGTATCACTCTATTTCATTTATAAATACAACATTGTCAAATGACGTATCAATTTTAAAAAAATGACAACACCATTTAACATTTTCTAAAACTATGTGATTTAGATATAGTTATACAAGTATTCCCTATATTTTTATTTATTAAACACTGCTAAGTGTTAAAATAATATTGTCTCATATATAGATACATGATCAAATTTGTAAATGTGTGTATACTTTAAGGTTCTATAAAAAAAATTAAGTAAAATCAATCTACAACTTAAATACATATAAATATGTTGACATAAAACTACATTTATTTCTAAGATTAATATACATCTATAGCTTGTATAAATAACATGAGACTATCAACTACTAGAATGGACTCAAGACTCAGTTTTCCTTTAGGTCATATGTACACACATGAGAATATGTATTTTCCATCCATAATATACACCTAAATTTTGGGTATATAGGTATGGTTATAATAACATGCTACTTACTCAAGTATAAACCCATGGATTCACATACTAGAACCTATAGTTGTGAATCAACAATTATAAAACATCTTCTAAGTCCATAAGAATTAAAAATTAAAATGATACACATCTAATAACTAATTCATCTGCAAATATTAATCAAATAAAAGACTTCAACTAGATTTATTCCCAATTCACAAAGGCTTGGCTAGATTTTTATCCCCTAAAGGTAAATGATCTATACATATTATAACCATAACTAAATAATTAGAAATGATTTTCTCCTTCTTATAATTAACCCTACATAGGAAATAAATGCAATGGTGTATTTTATATAAGAAGAAAAATAATTGAAATACATTTAGATATCTATTAAAATACCTAACATCATTGTTATAGGCTTGTAGATGGAAGTGAGTTTTGTATGAAATAAGAAATGAATTAGATCTATAAATCAATCCTATCTCGAACAAGATAGATCTTATTGACACTTATGATTGGGGATACATTAGATATTTTGGAACATGACCAATATATGGATCTGATAGACCTAATTAATGGATTTCTTACTAAGATAATAATACTAGGGATGGTTCTAAATCCTCCAATCAACCAAAATAATGCAATAACCCTAACTAAGTCTTAAGTTTTCATATTCACTATACTAATAATAAGTAAAGAAAAATAAATCTAATTCATTTCACACTAAATCATATGGTACAAATTAGGGGTAATAAAAACTCAAAGTAAACATGGATAAGAGACATATACTCATGTCAATGTATACATAATCCTAATGCATGGGAGAGAAGTATATATATATATATATATATATATATATATATGTATGTATGTATGTATGTATGTATGTATATATATATATATATGTATATATATATATATATATGTATATATATATATATATGTATATATATATATACATATGTATATATATATGTGTGTGTGTGTGTATGTATGTATTTATGTATGTATGTATGTATATATATATATGTATGTATGTATGTATATATATATATATCTATGTATGTATATATATATGTATATATATGTGTATGTATACATACATATATATATATATACATATATATATATATATATACATACATACATACATATATATATATATATATGTATGTATGTATATATATATGTGTATGTATATATATATTTATGTATGCATATATATATATATATAGACACACACACACACACACACACACACACACACACACACACACTCTTACAAAGGAGGAATAAAGTTAGGAATACTTACCTTTGAAGATGAACCTACTAAGATTTAACCTCTCCCTTAGCCAAGGTGATTTTCAAGTGGTTTTTGGTATGTAAGGATGACAATGATAATTCATCTCTAGGCTACACAACCTATAAATGCATCCAAAATACTTCTCCACAAGATAAGATTCATATCTCCAAAGAAAGTATCAAAACCTAAGC
>JARHVA010003156.1:1117500-1280000 GCA_037957365.1 Torreya grandis | reverse complement strand
GATAAGATAGTAAATAATCATGAAAAAGAACAAGGGAATCATAATAAAATGAACTCAAGAAGAAAAAGAAGGAAATTATAAAAAAATAAATCCATAAGAGAACATAATGACATTATAATCATTATAAATAATGAAACAAAATTCACAATGTAAGATAGATAAGAATGTGACACAATGTCAAATGATATAAAAATAGATAAAGATAAATTTGAAGCACACATCCAATCCAAATTAAAATGAAAGAACACCATGTATGTGTTCATAATTACTAATATATTTTCCCACACACATTATCCATAACATATTATAAGTCTCTATGAATTTGAATTCTAAATGTGATTAATGACTCATCAATACTAAAAGAAATCTGTAAAAATATTTCACATTGAATCTTTTCAATAGAAAAGGCAGGAATGCTATTATGCTTGAAGGATTGTGATAATAAGGGCTATCATGTATGGGATTCTCAAGAGAATGTATGGGAATGTTTTCTATGGGAGATGAAGGGGTTACTAGTGGGGAAGGTGCCATGGGTGAGGGACTCATGGGAGGAGAAGGATCCACATGTGAGGGAAGGTCCATAGATGAATGATTCATGGGTGGAGGCATAAGAGGTGAATAAGGGACAATAGGATGAGATGGAGCCACATGAGGTGGAACCATGGGGGAAGAAGAGGATACTTCATAAGAGATAAACCTATGGTAAGAATGGTATAAAGTGAAGGAATGGTTAGGAGGTGATCCTTAAGATGCTACTAAGAGATGTGGAAATGATAAATGTGATGTGTGCCACATTGGTGCTAGAGATAATATACCTCTTTGTACTTAGAAATATAATAATTTAGTAATTTTGGGTGAGGGATATATGTATTTTAGGATTGATGAGTATTGGGACACAAAGTGTCAACATATTGTTAGAACTTGAAAAAATACATGGATGAATGGTTATCTATGTCATGGAATCAACATATACACTTATGATTAGTCTTACTATGTGTATACATAGGATGAGGGGAAATAGAATTTGAGGGAGCTTAGTATAGTGAATAATATCTAATCTAATGATCAATAAATATATGAATGTCATAGTAAGGCTGATCACCCCATTTGGTGGGTGAAGGATCCAACTGTAGTAAAGGGAGCAAACCATCACCAAGTGAAGGTGGGTTTGGTGGAGAGAATGGACAAGGATAAATTGAAGGAGAGATAAGATCAAAAATAGAAAGAGACTCAACTATAGATATATGGGTGGTGTATACATATGGTTGAATGATGGTCACACACATCTCAAGGATAATTAGGCTATATGGGTCATGGTATTTATCAAATTGATAGGGCCCAATCATAACATGATCTATAATCATAATACTATAAGGTTATTCAAAAAATAGAGGTTTTTTCATCATCTCTACCCTATGGTAAAGAGGAAAAATGCTAAAATTAAGAATGATATAAGATGGAATGTGAGAAGATATACTAAAAGACTAAAGCAAATAGGAATGATAATGAATAATATCAATATATTAGGCCTAAATTATACCTCTTATGAATGGATCATCTATGGTATAACCATAATCATAATTAAAAGTATGAAGGTTAATAGTATATAAAAGAATGACCTTGTCACCTGATATGGTGTGATGAATGGAATGTTGAGTCTTAGTTAAGGCAATGGGGATGTCATCAAAAGGTGGTTAATGGGAATGAGGTTATAAATAAGTAAGAAGTTGAGAGATGAGATGAAATTAGAGATAAAAAGTTTTAATATTGACAGTCATATCATCAAGCTCATCATCATCAAAACCTACTAGGTCAGATGGAATATTCCCAATGAGTTTATGATGACCTTTATAACCTTGGGTAGAATTTATGGGAAAGTTAAATCATTGATATTCATGAAATGGAATTCTTGTCAAGGGTTCAAGGGTAAGAATCTTGAATATATTCCAATCTTGAAATTGTTTGAAATTACAAGGGTTGGTACCACCTAGAATCCTATAGATGTCTCCATTATGAATTAATTAAATGAAATAACAAGTGAAAGAGGTAATTACCTACATAAAATGAGTCCATGGCCTACCAAGAAAAATGTTGTAAGATAGAGTAAAGTTTTATAACATCACCTAAACATGAATGGTGATAGGTGGGATAGTAATGGGGAGCCATACACAACCTCAACAAGGCATTTTCCTTTGGTCATATCCTTGACATGTGTTGCATGTGGAATTAAGATTTCATTTATAATATCTAAGAGTTTTGATAAAATCAAGAGAAGAAATAGTTATTGGAACCCTCATCAATCAAGGTATGCTTGAATTAGATATCACCAATTTAGACACTAATAAAAAGAGGAGGATCATCCACACAAAGCATAATATCATTGGGAATCATATAAGAAATGGTAAATTTAAGGGAAAGAGAAGTGTCCATTATTTCATCAACATATATGGACATTTCTTTTCATTATTTTAATATGCTATATTTTAATCTAGATAAGGTTGAATTTTGTCTTACTAGGGGAGAATGAGGGATTTTCATTTTAAACAAAAGTTACATAAGATGGTTTTGATGATGTGGAGAGGTTCAAATTTATTCAATAAATGAGATTTAGGATGGGATATTAGTGATTTATGTGATAGGATCCCACTCATCATAACACATAATAATATTGTTAGAAAGAGGTATATAGTGTTGAAGGAGGTCCTTGTAAGGAGGAGCCAAAGTACATGTGAATTTATGTTGAGATGAGGTAAAAGGTATAATTAGAGGAAAATTTTGTAAATTATGTTAATAATATGGATTTGTTGATGCACGTGTGGTTTGAGATAGATTAGAAGAATTGTTGATATAAGTTTGAGTATCATTAGTGTTAGGTAAAGAAGATGGAGGGATGGCATAAATAGTATGATAAGTGTTATATAAGGGAGGTTTTGGAATTAGTTCATAAAAATTTATAGTATTCTTTCCCCAACTTGATTAAGTGAGTTAGAGAATAATCTTGGATAACACAAAATGTGAGAGACAATGTAAGTGTGTAGATGGGTTGAGGATCGATGAATGTAACCACCCTTCACATGTTATTCATATTAACCACATTATCTTTAGGAGTTATGTCAATAAGACTATTAAAATTATTATTAGATGGGGTAGGTTTATCATGGGTATCTTGGAGATTTGGGAGAGGATATTTATAGATGGCTAAATGAGCATTAGCTTAGTTCAAATCTTGAGATTTAGTTTGTGTTTCACAAGATTTAAAATCAATGTCATAGGATTGTTGGCATTTATGAATGATAGAATAATAATTTAAATTGGGAATAATAAGTAAATCCATATCCAAATTATGAAGCTACCTATAGGTCTCATGAGAATTACCCCAACTAGCATGAAACCAACAAAATTTATTAGGATCATACGAAGATTTCATCAGATGAGTGGGATCAAGTTCTTAGGGTAAAGGCCTCGACAGACATTTTAGTAACTCTAATAAGGATAATGTTTTATGAAAATTAATTTTATTAGTTGACTATAAATGAGGATTAGTGATGTGTTTGGGAGGGTAAGCATATTCTGGATATTTGTTAAGAACAACATCTTGAATAGTGTGAATGATATCATAAGAGTCTATGACATCATCATTGGTAGCATGATGATTCCTATTATTGAGTAACATATGAGTACCCATAGAAGTTTGGGATGAATTTAATTTATGCATAAATAAATATTGATGCTTTAGTTGGTTAATGGCCTCTTCTAAGGTACATGGAGAGAGAGAGTTTAGATCCAATATTATAACTTTGTAAAAAAATAATTTCTAAATAGATGGAAAGTATTATCATTGGCCATATTATTTTCACCTTTGTTAGATAATGTTTTCCATAGTTTAATGAAATATTGAGAAATTTTGGTCTCAAGTTTCTTATAATTGATAAAATGGGCCTACCTATTCTTAGCGAGATCACTAGTTTGAAACTCTTGTACTAGAGCATTTACTAAATCTTCCAAACTAGTAATTAAATGAGATTTAAGCTAGTTGTACCAATCTACATCATCACCTATGACATATTTTTATAAGAGTTTGGTAAAGGTAAAATTATTTAATTTAACCCAATATTTATATAGATTTCTAAATTATTTTAAATGAAGGTAATAATGGTTAACCCATTATAATAAATGGTAGGAGTAATACGTCCTATATCAATATTAGTAAGTTTAGATATAAGAATATTATTTTGAAGATATTTTATTGTCTTATTAATAAGAGGAGGTTGAGAGATAATATTACCATGAGAATCTGTAAGAGGAGGTGGAGGAACATTTTTATTATGCATGCCCCACATAATTTTTTGAGGGTGAGTTTGAAGATGGATAAGGTGATTTTGCATTTGAATCATTTGATTTTCATTATTTTTTTGAAAATATTTCATTTGATTAAGAGTTTTTAATAGGATTTTATGGGTTTGAGTTTAATTATTATCATTATTTGAAGCATTGGAGTTGGTATTATTGGCGTGGGTACCACTATGGATGTTAGTAGGAGCTTGAGAAGAGTTGTTAATAAGTGAGGTACTAGTGGCATAATTTAATTTTGTGGTAAAATATTTATTACTATAGGGATGAGAATAAGAAACAATATAGGAAAGATTACCATAGGTATAAAATGATGTAATAGTGGAAGAATTGAGAAAATTGGGTCTTGGAAGAGGTTGACTAGATGTATAACCCATCATGTTAGTAGAGATAATAAGCATGGAGGTAGAGGAAATCAAGGAAGAAGTCATGGTATGATAAGGGGTTAAAATAGATGAAAGAGGTTAAAATAAATAATATCATATCCCCAAATCCATTTCAAAATGTTTGAGAAGGTGAATGGTGCTCCTCAACTTGACCATTTATCATGAGATGGTAAATAATACAAGGATCCTTTCCTCGATGTTGAGGAATTCAGAGATGAAGAAGAGCATTTATGGTGTATACTCTAATTCAGGTTGATCTTTAAGTGAGAAGAGATGATTTAAAAGTTAATAATAATGAGGAGGGTCTCATAGTTTACTTTTTAAGTTGTTATATAACATTACTTTCATTAAAGAGAGGAGCCACAAGCTATTTATGGGATAATCTATTAGGATTGGTAAGATACATCATATCCATTGAATTAAAATTAATGTTGTCTTCAAATAAGAAGATCATGATGAAGGAGAGGAATTAGGTAAGGCAAATTTGATTCAAAATCAAGGAGATAAGGAGGGACAAATAAGAGTATATAATCTATTGGGTCGACCTAGTAATGGAAACAAGGTCTAAAAACTAAGTAAATAAGGGTATAAAGTTGATAGCGTTGACGTAATAATTTAAGCTAAGATATATATCAATCTAATAAAGATATAAAGTCAAGAATTTTGACATATTACTATATCTTCAGAGGCAAAATGGAATATTGGGTCGACCAAGTTGACTTAGTATTATAGGTATGGGAAAATAAAGTCTATAAGAGACTATGTCAAATATAATGATAGTGCGTTGAAAATAGGAAAAAAAAATTTAATGTAATTTTAAATCAAGAAATGAAAGGAAACACACAATAAATTAGGTTAATGAGAGTGATCCAATTGAGGCACATAACACAAAACCTTGCACCAACACTGGCTAATGCAATTTTTTTACAATAAAACATACAATGAGAAGAAAACAAGTAGTCAATTAAAAAGTAAATGCTAACTAAGTGGTTATCCTAAATGTTGGTAGATTATTATAAAGTGTTATTTTAAGTGTGATATGGAAGTTGGATAAAATTAAGGAACTAAAAATAAATCTATGGATGATTTTAGGATGTTTAGGTTGAAAGGAATCTATGTTGGCAATGGTAATGGCTTAGTATTGTGGCCTACCCACTCACTTAAAAATCCTACAGTGATAAGGGTGTAGGGTAGTTTTCTAATATTTACCATTAACCACATGTTTATATTTGGATATAAAACCAAGCTGTATTCCCCTTTGGTGATGAAATCCAAGTAGGTAGGCCTTGGGTAGACAAATGTTTAAATGTGTTTTGAAATTATTTGGTCTGGTAGTATGTGAAAGAAAGAGAAAAATAGTGAAACTAAATGGTATATTGAAAAACCACCTAATTAGACTATGTGATATACTCTAAGTGTTCAAAAAATTGAAAGTGAAAGTGTAAAGTAGTTATTAGCATATATTTGTTAATTCCTAATTTGAACAATAGTATAAAGTTAGTTCATATGACACTGTATGCAAATATTATAGAATAGAGTCGATAATGTCACTATTGTACTGCTAAAGCTATAGTTTTTTAAGAACTATGTCGATAGGGTTGACCTAGTCTTTGAGATAGAAGATAGAATACAGAACTAAGTTGACCAGGTTGACCTAGTTTGTTGTATGATGGTAGTTTTAAAGACTATAATATTTAAAATATAAAACTATAAGGAAGAACTAAAATGAAAGAAAGAGAGAGAGAGAGAGAGAGAGAGAGAGAGAGAGAGAGAGAGAGAGAGAGAGAGAGAGAGAGAGAGAGAGAGAGAGAGAGAGAGAGAGAGAGAGAGAGAGAGAGAGAGAGAGAGAGAGGAATCTTTTTGGGATGGAAGATGTTGAGGATTATGATATTTATATTGAATTTCCTTGTAACTTATACCAACTATGTCAAATGGGTCAACCTAGTTATACAATTCCTTATTTTCTGAAGCTTGTCAAGATGACTATACCAACCTAGTTGACTTAGTATGTTTTTTGGAATCTATTTGGAATACTATATCAGCTTGGTCAACCTAGTATGTTTTTTGGAGATGAATAAGAGTATTGTGTTGACCTATTTGACCTAGTAACATGTATTTGATGAAGACTTGCACAAAAAGAAAAAAGTCATTTTTGATGTGATTGTGTGTTAAACCTACCCATAGAAGTTATAAACTATACTAACCTTATCAAACTAGTATTAAAAATATAGAAAAATAATAAATAAAATAATAGAAAATTAAAAATATGAAAAAACCTTGTAAGGGTTAGAATCATGTTGGGTTCACCAAAATTTATGCAATCAAAAAATGCATTAGATCTATAAATCAATCCTAGCTTAGAGAAGATATAACCTACTTACACTTTTGATAGGGGATACATTAGATAATTAGGAACATGAACAATATGTGGATCTAATAGACCCAATTAAGGGATCTCTTATCACAATAATAATACTATGGAGGGTTCCAAATCCTATAGTCAAGTAGAATAACACAATAACCCTAAATAAGTCCTATGTTTTCATATTCACTATAATAATAAAAAGTAAAGGAAAATAAATCTAATATCGTGCTCACCAAAGCTTGTGGGTCAAAGTGAGGGTAATAAAGAATAAAATCAAACATGTATAAAAGATAAATACTCATGCAAATGCATACAAAATACTATTGCATGAAAGAGAAGTACACATGCATATCTATCTACTCTTAAAAAGGAGTGATAAAGTTAGGAGTACATACATATGAAGATGAATCCATCGAGCATCAATCTCTCCCTTGGCCAAAGTGTTTCACAAGAGTTTTATGTGGTATGTAAGGATAACAAGGATAAATCATCTCTATGCTACATAACCTATCATTGCATCCAAAAAATTATCCATAAGACAAGATTCATATCTCTAAATAAATTTTGAAATGCTAATCTTTCTCCTCAAGTAAAATGATGGATAAGAAGATGCATAATATATAGTACTTATTATTATTTTCTCAAAATAATGGTGAAATGATCTTGTATATATAGGAGGATTCAACTCTAATCTATTCTAAATTTTTTGGTTGATAGGGTTAACCCAGTCAACCTAGTATCATTATTGAGAAAAACTCACTAGGTCACAAGCTAGGTCGACCAAAGCCAACCTAGACCCTAAATGAGTTTCACCAATAAGAGTACAAGGTCAAATTAGTTGATGTAGTATTATAACCTTTTAAAATGGGGTTTAGGTTAATAAAATGGGTATAGAAGGTGGTAAAATACTATAGGAGTGTAAAAGAGAGAAGAACAAGCTTCATGGGATGGTTTTTAGGAGACAAAGACCTTAAATGAGTTTCACCAATAAGAGTACAAGGTTGAACTAGCCGACCTAGTATTGTTACCATTCAAAAAGGGGTTTAGGTTAAGAAAAGGGGTAAAGAAGACGGTAAAATACTATAGGAGTGTAAAAGAGAGAAGAAAAAGCTTCATGGTATGGTTTTTAAGAGACAAGTGTGTAGATAACAAGTGGTAAAAGGGACAACAATCCTACAAAGCACCAATGGTCTACCTGGCCCTTTTTTGATGCACCCATTAGGGCATGCACTCAGAGAGAATGAAACTCAATGCATTCTTGAAAGATAAATAATATTAGTAATCAATAAAAGTTTGAAAATATTATATGTATATAATTTTCATTCCTAGGTTTGTAAGGGTGATGCCTTAAATTTACAAGTCACTATCAACATAATATAATCAATATATTTTCTTTCAACACTAACCTAAGTAAGAAATGTATTTAAAAATTTTCCTCTTGATGGGAAATCAGTCCATATGTAAACATAAAAAAAAAAACTTACAAAATTTTATTCTCAAATTTAGAACCCGACTTGTGTGGTTTCTTAAACAACCTCATTTCAATATAAATTTTATTAGTCCTTGCAATTATTCATGTTCCTTGTTTAATGAACTCTATTATTTCCATATTTAACTCTAATATTTCTCAACCACAATTTTCATGCCCTCAAATTTCTCTTGAAAATATGAGTTATTGATAATCAAACTAAATTTTTTTAATTAATGTTCCTTATTATTTAGTAAACTCATAGTCCCATAACCCTATTTAACATGTTAGCTACATACAAAAACCCTTTACCTAGAATGATAGAAATAGAAAAAATAATTTCCTTTTGAAATATTTTCTAAATGACCTAGTTCCTCTTTATATCAAATAGTTGATATAAATAAACTATTAGAATATTACTCATTAACAAAAAACCAATTCCCTATGTTTCCAAAAACTCTTTTAAGATAATTTCTTAGGTGTCTTTTTTCCAATTTTCCTCTATCCACAAAAATGGGTTAGGAATTGAGTCCTAGGTCCATTTCATATTTAAATATTAATAAATGGTTTTTAATAAACATACCATACATCCAAAGGTTTATAATTCATATAAATAAGTCTATCACCATTCACAACTTAGTAGCCAATGTTTAGCCCACATAATGGTTTCATAGAGATTCACACATCCAATTCATATTAACATAGTTAATGAATTATGTTTAGTAATAACATATATTCTAACCTATTTATTTAAAAACAATATAAATAATAAACTTAAGTCAAGTCAAACATGTAAAATTAACCACAGAGATAACTAATTAAAATAAAACATTTAGCACATTTACATAATTTCATTAACATTTAACATATCTCAACAAGTAAAAGCATATGTGTCTTTTTTGGGTTAAATTTAATATTTATACCCCCAATTCTAATATATAAATACTCCTCACCTATGATACTCTCCCTTTGTTCCACTTTTTGAGGGTGGGATAATGTTGCAAACACCTTGATAAAAAAAATGTAGTTAGTTTAAGATTGTGACATAATAATAAAGTACTTAAAATGTATATACATTAAATATATTACCATTACATAAATAAAATATGAAACTAAAATCACATTCATATAATATTCCAATACATAGTCAATATGTTGTATCAATAAATACATGAAACTATCCTATAAACATAATAGATCATGAAATAAATTAGTATAATTGTTAAACAATACAACATAAATATCCACAAACATCAAAGACTACTAATCTAGTTTCACTTCCCTCACTAATATTAATGAAGTCTTTAGAGATTGGGATGAGATGTGAAAATTGTGACTTTTTGCGTGTTCCTCCACCTTGTAATACTGATAGTCATTTTATCATTAATAACCCTCATTCTTACATGTTCTACGAGAAACACTCTTGTTATTTTTTTATAGATAATATTCTACATCTTTGATTCTACTACACTTAGGTAATTTTATATGATAATATTACTCAACATGGTATAATTTTATCATGCACAATTTATTATCATCTACTATAGTAATATCTTTTACACATTATTATTTTTTCTCATGTGACACACTTTTCTAGCACTTATTTCTAGTTATCCATATAAAAGAGCCTCAATTTATTCATTGGAGGTTATTTCTAATTCAAGACTTTATAATATAATCTCCATCATTTACTTTATGGTCATCATTAATTTTTTTGAATTTTTTATCATATATACTTTGGATATTTCATCGAAGTCATTGTCACCTTCATCTAGCCATAACTCTTCTAACCATATGGCTCCCATACCAATTTATAAGAGAAAGTGTACTACCAATGAATCACCTTCAAATTTATTTCTTATTATTGATGTTTTAAATTACATTATAGTATAAAAATAATTTTCAATTTAGTAATGTCATGTATCATGTATCATACATATGAATTACCTCAAAATCAACTTTCTATTCAATACCCATGAAATTAACCTAGACATTTCTAAGTGTCCCTATTATTTATTTCAATGTTGTATCATCCATGGTAATGTCATATGTTATTTCATGTAATTTTAATTTGCCAAATGTTTCACATTTCTTATGGGGCAAGACATTTGTGTCCACATCTAAGTCTAGTAATGTATTTTTAACTTATTGGTCATCAATTTTAACATTTAGTAGTATTTATATCTTTTTCTATTTTATGTTAGTTTTGAATACATTCTTTTATTTTTTTTAAATTTTTATCAACTCTTTTCACCTAATTTTAACATTCTTGTTTATTTCAGTATTTGTAAAATTGCATTAATTTGTCTAACAAGCCTTGATTTTTAACCAATGTTAATATTTGTTTTAAATTCTCAATTTCTACCTCATCAAAGTAAGTTATCTTGGTATTGTGTTTATCTTGATTATCTTAAATAAATTTCATAATCTTTTATATTATTATGTCATGCTCATATGTATTCAGATAGTCCCATTCACTATTTATGTTTGAATCTTCTATGAAATTTGTTGTTTCTCCTTTCCTTTTCTTATCTTCCCTTGATCCTAGTAGTTATTAAAACCCTTAGTTTTTTTTCATAAAATTTACTCCTTGATATTTATTTTTCATTTTTTCTCTCTATTATTTCATCACTAATTATAATTTTCATATCTTATCTAAAATTAATGTTTGTTTATGTGAACATTATCCTTCTTTTTTTATTTTTCATATTCGTCTCCTCTTGTCATCTCATTATATGAAACTGTGGTCTCTTGGACCTTTTCTTATTTTCTTTTGATGTTTTCCCCATTTCTATGGGGGTTATAATACTAGTTCATCTATTTTCATGTCTCTATTTTTATATAATTAGGCCACCTCAGGGAAATAAAATGACTCATGTGTTCCATTCTCATGGTATAAACCACATTCCACATATGGCTCATCTATGAAGTATCTCTCTATGTGGTTAATATTACCACATTTATAATAGTAAGGATTTTATCTCTCCTAGATATATCCTTAGTAATATCCATGGTTATTACATCTTCCTCCTTTATAGTTTCCTTTATAACCAAGATATCCACATCTATGACTACCCTAGCCTCTTCCTTGATACCTTCCTTGAATGTTGTTATATTACTATGGTTGGTAATTTTACAGTGTAAAATATTGTATTGATCTAGGGTTTTGATATTTATATCCATAACGTGGTATGGTAGGTTTTCCATTTTTTATTTTGGTGAGAGATTTCATTATACCAACATAAATCTTTTTATATTTTTTTATATATCTTCCAGTGTATCATGTACATGGCATGTACGATTGTAGTGATTAAATTATCCATATACGGTACAACACATAAATTGGTTATTTGGTGGTGTTATATCCATCATGGGATAATATATATGGATTTTGGTCATATGTTAAACATATTCCCTAATCCTATCTTCATATATTAGTTATTAAAAATTGGGAGGAGGGGTGACAAACCCACTAGTCTCAAAGATGATCTCACAATTGCATCTCACTTCACCATTTCTTGGTGTGAGAACTTTGTTAGCAAATACCCTTATGTGAAAAAACTAGTACACCATATTTGAGGTCATGGTGGGTTATTTATGGCTGATAGTGAGATAAAATCATCATACCTCATTTTAATTTCTTATTTTATCCATAATTTATATAACTCCTATAATAATTTATCCATATTGTGTTTTAAGGAGGAATATATTTTGCATCCCCAATATTGTGATTCTAGGTATAATGCCATATCTAGTGTCTTCACAAAGGTGTTTCACATATTTACATCCATATTGGCTCATAAGTATTAGTTTAAGAGTAAAATAAACCATTAAATATGTTAGTTTTAATTTAAAATTTCCTTTAATTTTCTTTTAATTTCCTTAAATATCCAATCATTTTATTTTACAATTTATTTCTCTTTTTGTATGAGTTATCTCATATTGCTAATGCTCTCTATTTGGATATCTATGTGATTTAAATTTCCTTTAAATATTTTTTTACAATATCCCATTAATTTTCATGTCCCACATTTATTTTCATAAACCACTTTATGCATCATCTCTTAGTTTCAAAATAATTTCAAATAACATTAATTTATAATTTTTTATTTTATGGCTTCTCCAATAAGAATCTAGTATGAATAGATGTTCTTCAACATCTTTGGTATATTTTTAAAATAATGGAAATTATATTACTATGCATAATATATGGGATGTTAGATTACATACTTTCACTACTACTAATACAATTACTTGATATGCTTATTCTTGAAGCATGACTTGAGATTCTTTGTTGATTATCATTGTATTATCTAACTAGTGTTATAATTTATACTTTATCTGATATAACTTCTCCTTGAAAATGTATTATCCCTAATACTTCATAATTATTATATAAAAACTTTATTATAATTTATAATTCTTCACTAAAACTATGTTAATTATTATCCACTTCATATCCTATATGTACTTCCTCTTGTATAATAAATAGATGTTTTTATCATATGTTAAATAACATGGGGGATGGTGTTTGGTCAAAAGGGTTCATATCCTCTAGGGTATATTGATTTTTGGGTTTTAAAGTAGGGTTTTTCTTAGAGTTTCTTATTCTTTTTCATCTATCTCTACCCTATTCTCTTCCCTAAGGTTATCATTATTTAATCCTTCCTATTCTAATCTAATTCCTTCCTTATCTCTCTATAATGTCTCCTTGATGTTACTAGTAATATTTTAGTACAATATTTTCTATTCCATAAGGTTTTTCTCTCTCCCAATATATATATATACATATATATATATATATACATATATATATATACATATATATATATATACATATATATATATATATACATATATATATATACATATACACACACACACACACACACACACACACACACACACACACACACACACACACACACATATATATGTGTGTGTGTGTGTGTGTGTGTGTATGTATATCTATATATGTATGTATATACATATACATATATATATATATATATATATATATACATATATATATATATGTGTGTGTGTGTGTGTGTGTGTGTGTGTGTGTCTATATATATATATATGTATATGTATATATATATATATATATATGTATATATATATATATGTATATGTGTGTGTGTGTGTGTGTGTGTATTGGGAGAGAGAAAAACCTTATGGAATAGAAAATATTGTACTAATATATCATTAGGTATCATTTATTCTTTATTATCTTCTCTTATACTCACTTCCTCAATTTATAAAATATTTTCTCTTAGTTATATACTATAAATATCTTCTCATATCATCATTTTATCTTCTATATCTTCTTCTCCATTTATTATATTACTATTATCTATGCCTCATAAATTGTGGGTGGTACTTAGTGCATCTATATAGTCTTCCATGCCTAGGGTTCTAAATAGTTTTAGGGTTCCCGCTAGTGAGGCTAAATCTGATAATCCATTTCCAATATCAATAATTATTTTTTATGGTCTATATTATAATATATATTGTATCCTATTTATTTCATTTACTTATTTTAAATATTCTACTGGTACTAATTTTAACTCATCTATTTTTTGTTATAAAGATAACATATTTATTTTCAACATGGAGATATTCACTCATAGAGGCCATATTGGTATATTTCATAGTCCTAGTTTTCTTAAATATCATATCTTCTCTTTATTTATTTTATATTTATTTTCTTATATTCATATAATTATCTCTTTTTCAATCAATTTTCTAATCTCTTTATTCACCATTTTTATTTTCTAAAATTTCTTCAGTATATTCTCTTACTAATCTATGAATAATTTGATATTTATCATCATAGACACTAACATCTCACTTAACCTGCCCCATCGATTTAGACCAAATATTATAGTAAGTCACATATCATTAGGATCACCTTATTCCCATATGTCATCCCTTATGTGGCTATCCCATAAAATGATTATTTACCAACCTTTTATCCACAAATAATAGATGAATTAAGACTCATACTCTTTTAAATTATCCCTCTCTTTCTCATAGTATGAATTCATATTTGTTGGCGTCAAAGCTTGTCCAACATTGAATGTCCTAAACTATCAATAATAAATCAAGTGTGGTCTCCAATCAATATTTAATTACTTGGGTCGAAGGCATTTCAATGATTTTGAGGACCTCAAGCTTATTTACAATAAATTTAATTAATTTATTGATCTAAATTAATGATATTTTTATGTTTATCTGATATTAAGATCCAAGGAAATAGTGTATCCTTAAAGGTGACCCAAATATATTCATATTGTGGTTTGAAAAAAATTATTTTTACTTTAAGAAATAAATAACCAATTTTTTTTTGTTAGTGTGGATAAAAAATACTATTTCTTTTTAATACTCTTCAATTTATATTAACACTAACTTAAAAGAATCTAATGAATACTCCCCTCTATACATTAGATATCTATATTCCATTTGACAACATGAAATTTTAACATAAATTCTAAAACTTTTGTTATAGATAGTTATGTGGTTCAAGTTAACTTTAGTTATAGTTAATACATCATAGAAGTTATTATTGTGTGGATTTATTTATTATATGATCTAATACAAATAAATAGGTAGGTGTATTCATTCATATTACATAGTACACAAATATTTCCTAATCTAAATTCCTTTATTCATATAAATATAATAATAAGAAGATTTATACTTCTGTAGATAACTTTAATATATACCTCCTCACTCTTTACTATATTATCAATAATATTTATGTTATTATAAGTATATTTATACTGTGTAACCTCTATTTGTATCTCATCTCACTCTATCCATTTCTATTTAGTTCTCTTTGTCTTGTATTATCATATTATAATACTACATTATAAATACATACTAGACACTTATTACAACTAAATGGTCTTTCCTTTACAATACATGCATTTTATTCACACATATTATCTTGTGTTACTATAGGTGACAAAACCAAACCACATTTTATAGGTTGGTATAGGACTCTATATCATAATCCTAGAGATGTAATTTGTTGTTATGATAAAGTGGAATCTTTACAATGATTTTGTGTTCATCATGTATGTTGTTGAATAATCATACCAATATGGAAATAAGATACCTTTCTTGGGCCTAAGAATAATATTATGTGACAATGTGAATATTTGTTTAACCATGTCAATTGTACAATGTAAACAACCCTATCTCTCAAATTTTATATTACATATATGATCACAAAATAAATACCCTTCATGTTGATGACCTTCATTTATTTATTAACATACAAATAGTTTATATAAGAGTTAAGAAAACATTGAATTTTTAAGCTCATATCACTTATATTGCCTTTTTAGAGTTTAAAAAATCATGGGGATGCTCTCAATGTAACAATAATCTTACTATATCATGTGCCAAGGATATTATGGAAGAAACATTCTTCACTTAGTCTATACCATGTATTCGGAAATGTGTGGTTGATTTTTGGTGATCATAACCTATAACTAGGTCATATGATCATTTAATTTTCTTTATACTATTATTAGGGTCTATAGGGTGTTTCCATAACATAATTATAGTATATATAATTGGTATTGGTTAGTACTTTGTCATCATACTACATATTTTTTCCTATTGTAAGGTTGTGGAAGTTGACCCATCAAAGTGGATCATCATTTATTCATATAATATAATCAATTTTAGTCATATTTTTATATATTTATGTGATAATACTTTATTGGTGAATTAATTTCATTACAAGTGGTATCAAAGTTTGAATTTGGGTACAATTGTGATCAAAACTCTAATTTTTAAGAAACACCTATTTATCAAACCATTGCATTTTTTAAAAGTTTTTATTGAGATGGGAGAATTACTCAATAAAGTTAAAATTAAAATTTTAAGGTTTGGTGATATTTTGAAAGTGGTTTATTATGATTTTAGTGTCTTTTCCTAATTTCACTCTCTAAACCACAATTTTAAGATTTTTTTTGTTTCTTTACGTATTTGTAAATATCTCTAAAACATTGTAGGGTATTTTAAAAAATAAATAGGATGACATAAATCAAAAACTATTTGGTAAAATTTTAGACAAAGGTGAAAATAAATTCTTCATATTCAAGCCTTTCAATGATATGATAACACCTTAGGGGCTGAGGAAAGGTTCAAATACTCTAATAAAAATAATCCTTATAAATAGGAGATGAATTAAAAATAGGAAATTATGGATATGATAGTCTAAGATATTATTATAGAGATTAAATAATAGTAAAACTTTAGTATAGTGTGAAAAATATACACTTTGATATGGATAGTAAATAAAATGTGGACAAATTTAATCACATATTGTATTATCTCAAGAAGTAACTCAATAAATTATTGATGCTCCACTAAATGCACAAAAGCAACTACAATTCACTTCTACTTAGAAAAAATAGAGTGGATCCTTGATTCAACCCAATGTAATCCCCAATACAACTTAGCCTCTAATTTTAGATGGTTCCCATTTAGGGTCATTGAACATGATACTAAGATTGGAAATGTATATTTTTTATGGGAAGAATGCAGTCACCTCGATCAACCAAATGGATTATGTTTTTGGTGGACATTAGATACCATGTGGAAAAAAGGTGGTAATGACATCTTTATATATACAACATGATTAATTCATTTGGTATCAATGGATTTATGCTCAAAATAAGAAGAATAATCTCAGTGTTAATTAGTCAATTTTTACTAATGAATTATAGTTCCACTATTATAAAATTTGAACAAAGAAATAGTTCATCTAGTTAGAAAATTTATGTTAAATAAGATCTATCAAGGATTATATTTAATAGTCCCATAATATATCCTTTCAAATGGAGATAATAACAAATGAAAATTTGAGTGTTTATTTCCTTTGGTGTGCTCAAGGATGACATCTAACATAAGGATCATATATTTAATCTGAGGGAACTAAAACCATAAATTAATCCATTCACAAGTTTAAGAGATATGAGCACTCAAGTAAAGAAATTCTCTTTACCTACTACATTGACTCCTCAAAAAATTGAAGAGAAGAAGTAAAAAGGGTTATGTTTTAACTATGATAGAAATTATAGTTTGTATGAAGTAAACCTAGATGCAACTAAAATAAAAAATAAAATTATCTTAATCCTAATATAAACTCAAACAATCTCAAGATAGATCAATAATGAATAAATTAAACTAGTGAAAGAACTACCTACAAACGCGTGCAAAGTTTGTCACTTTATCCATTGTGTGATCAATGGTATATTTTATCCTCATGTGGAATGTGTTATTAATCTTTTTCCCAATACATATAAGTAATGGGAAATATTTTGATAATTAAATACACTATTGATGGATTTGATTTGCTTTAAATTCACATAGAATTTTGATAGCAGTTTATTAACTTGAAGGTGGATGGATGAAAGTAATTGCTTGCATGCATATTTATAGGGTTTTGGAAGATATATGGTGGAGGATTATTTGAATATTTAAATTTATCTAAATAATTTACATTAGATAATCATCCCTCATGCATGAGAATGGTAATGAGTCAAAATGTTTGAGATAAACATGGAGTTGGTTAGTTGAGTCATCAAGAATGGATCAAGTTATGTGAGAAGTCAAGGGGTGACTCAAGGGTAGTTGAGGAAGTTAAGGGATTGGTTTGGTGAGTCAACATGTGATGGCAGATAAAGGTGGAGTATGTCTAGGTGAGGTGGAAAATATGATATTTATTAATTAAATTTGGATTAAAAGTGTGCATAATTGATTAACTTTAAATTATTCAATTATTTGAATTTTGTGGGAGATGACATGAATTTGAATTTAAATATGTTGAAGAAGAATTAGTGTTAATAGGTGAATTTTGACACTATATGAAATTTAGGTGTTCTATATTTTCCCCTCTTTGAACTGATATTACAAAGCAATACCATTTCAAAGAATAGTAGAATAAGTAGAGTGTAGAATGATTGAGAATAAATAATTTTCCGAGATAAATGAAAATGAATTAGATGATGCCCCATCAAGTTTTCATGTGATAAAGTGAACAAAAACTTGAAATGAATGAAAGAGGAAAATGATTAAGTGAGGAAGACCATAAAGAAATCAAACTACTATAACTGATATTGAACTTGCATAATTAAGGATATGTGTAAATAATTTTCACCTAGTGATCAAAACTAGATAAACGATTAGAAAACTAATATTTACTATGCTAAGACTACATGATTATTTAGCACTCATGACTCAGCGGTCACATGACTAAATGTGGGAATGATATATCCCAATGATGCTAAGCTATGGATCTAAAAATGAGAAATATAAACTCTCTAATTTTATTTAAAGATTTAAAAATAGATAATTACAAGTATTTGATATAGATTCAAAATATTTTTAATAATATTAACTTGAAAGTTGGCGAAAATGTGAAAATGGGGATTGAGAGGGAAAAATATTTGAATTGGTTGTTCTAGGGTATAAATAAAGGAAGGGCATAAAAAATTTATTTATGTAATTTGGATGTCTATCATGATTTGAGAATAAATTATGATTGGGTGATTTTTTATCTAGATTTACTAAGAAAATGGACTATATCCCACTTCACATGTACCATAATGAGTGTGTGAGGATATATTAGAGACTTGTGAGGATCAGGCCTCTGGTGAGTTTAATTTCAATCCTTAGATCTTTTATTTCAATTCATTAATTTTAGTTAAAATTTGATCTAAATGGATTCATAGTTATCCCATTTGCAAATTTGTCAATTGATGTTGAGAATTCATCGAGGGTAATTACAAAATTGTCAAACATGACAATGAAATCATTAGTTAAGGTAGTGAAATTGTCAAATAGAAAATGAATTAGTAATTATTGAAATCATAATTTGTAGTTATGAAATTATAAATTTTAGTAGTGAAATCATTAAATAGGGCACCAAAATTTGTTAGGAAGAATTCGGATAGGATAATTACAAAATTGAAAAATACAACTAAGAAATTGATGAAATGGATAATGAAAACATAGAAATGGGTTGAAAAATTATTAAAATAGGTAGTGAAATCCCTACGGTTTTAAGAAATGGGTTAATTTAACAAATAAATAAGCATGCATTATTGGTAGATTAGTAAGAAATTGAAATGAATCAATGTTAGGATAAATGTAGATGGATTTTATGATGATATTTAAGATTAACATGGTGTTATTATATTATATATTTTTAAGAGGTATTACCAATATTAACAACATGGGAATAGATTTTGAGGGATTTAGAGTGGATTGAATGGTTTATATAGTATGAATTTGGGGTTTTAGAGGCTACAAGTTTATCATACATAACTTAGATGCTAGAGATTGAAGTAGATGGGGATTTATTAATTACACTAGTTGAGAGGTGGAAAAATAGGATGATAAAATTTCACCTATTAATAGGTTAGAATACTTTGACCTTGGAGGACTATAGTAGATCTTAGGGATCCCAATATAGGGTAGATAGTTATATTGGGGATAGGGTGCACAAGAGACTACTCTATACAATATATTTAGTGAAGGATTGATTCTAATTATGAGAAGAGTATATATAGATACATGTATGGATTCAGGCACAAATTCATTGACTATTATGCTCATGTATATTGTCATTAGCATCATTATACCTAACAAGAGTGGTAGACTATGTCTTATTGGTTTTTTATATTTTATTTGTGATATGATGGAGATGAAAGAGAGGTTTACATGGGGTCCATTTGTAATAACATATCTATATAGGGTTCTGCATCATGTATCTTATTCAGATGGGAAGGAAATGGGTCCTTTCACATTATTATAGGTTTGATGTTGGGAGTAGATTATGGTGGAGTGGCCAGCTGGGTATATCAGCACTAAATGGGAGGATGAGATAATTTCATATGGTTGGCATGTGATCATAGTTACACTAAGACCACACTTAAGATATCTAGAATTTTATAAGAGAGACCTAGATGATTTGTGTGAGAATCATACTACCTAGAGGGTATACTAAGAGATAAACTTCTAATAGGAATATGATGGGATATATATGGACTACGTGATGACATAGTGATAAATCATGGGCATTCGTGACTACATTATTGAGAAGTACTAGCCTAATAGGTTTATTAAATAGTTTAAACATAGATAAAACATTCTAATAGGGCCACATGTGTTTTCATGTATAGTTAGATAGAGAGCATAGTGGGGGATTGTTATTGATCTGAAGATTGTGGAACATAGTTGGACACATGTCTAGATAGTTACATGGTCATATAGGAGGTATGTGATTAATGGATGGGTGGTGGATGGATGTGTGGAGTGGTGGGATAGACAATATACTCCTCCATATACTTAGTGATATATATTGATATCTAGTGTAGATGGATAACCATGGGGTACATGACTTGGAGAAAGGATTCAAAGGGATGTGAGATGATAAATGGGTGGGAGAAAAGTAAAATGATATGTATAAATGGGATGAGGATATGGATAGAGAGGATGAGGATGTGGATTTAGTATAGAGGGTACCTATCTAGTGGAGGTGAAGGTGACATAACTACATTATTTAGAGATATTATAGGAGGTAATGTCGATATAGAGATGAAATTCAATACATAAGATACTATTGGGAAAGGAGGAACTCCTCTAGTTATTATTGAAATTGATTAAGAGAAGGATAGTGAGGATACAAATATGAGAACTGATATAGATACCCACAAATATAGTGAAGATATGTCTAGGCCATCAGGGCCAAGGAGGTCATAGGAGGATCAAAGAATAATAAGTAGGTTGTATGAGGAGATATATGCAGGGACATAGAGATTACTAGGTTACACATAGAGATTACTAGATTTTAAGGAGATGTGTAGAGTATGGATGATTAGTTAGCTTTGAGAGTGGCCAACATCATACATCTACAGGGTAAGGTGTACATGTTATAGGTTAAGGCAAAGATGTTAGAGAGGGATGGCATGACATTAGTTGTTGGTCTTATTGCATAGGATGTAGAAACCTAGACACATGATGATTCAATATCGACACCATAGTATAAATGGGATAAGGATACTAGATTGATGGATTTGGAAGAGGCCAAGGTATTATTAGTAGGATAGGGATAGTTGGTGACATTGTATAGGGTCATTCAAGTTATGGATTAGGCCACATACTATAGGATTTTATATGAGGATATTATGTGAGCACAATGAGCACCCTAATGCAGGGAGTACCTAACTAGGATATCCATGTCAAGGCATCAAGTAAAGGTAGGAGAGTCAGATAGGTCTGTGGTACAAGGATCACAATATGTCATGGGTCCTTTGAGGAGTACAATATGATTTTATGAGCCTATTCTAATGACATATGCCCCATATCAGGGTCAGGGAGAGACATGATATGCCTTGAGCATGATATATTGGTGTATATGTATTTTGAAATGTATGAGTTGTACATACACATATGATTTTGATATATATACATGATTCATTTTGGCTATTAGACTTGTATTATTATGATGTGATGGACATTATAAACATTATGGACTGTTTATTAAGTGTTTAATGTATAGATGGATAAACATAGTATGGTTATCATTATAATTTTATACATAACTTATGGTTGAGATGAATAGATGGATAGCTATGGTAATTATGTTTCCTTCTTTTAGAGTCACAATAACACATGTTAATCCTTTTTTATAATAATTAAATGTAGCATATGATTTGTATGGATGCATGGATAGTGAATTAGATAGTTTCATTGTGTTTATTTATATTTTTCATTGGATTTCGACATGAACTTGGTGAGTAAGTTTTGATCAACATAAATTTTAATGTAGTATAAAACAAAATATCAATAATGACATAAAATAATCATGGTGAATATTTATGTTTTAGGCATAATGACTTTAAAACAATGATTTGTGTAAACAAAGTGTGTCAAGATATGGATAAATCATAAAACTATAATTTAATACAAAAAATAATCTTGAAACATACATAATCAATGAAAATAAGTCAATGTTCAAGATGTATAGTATATAGTGCATCATGAGAAATGAAGTCATAACACTAAATTATAATACACAAAATGATTTTGATAGCAAAATTATCAAAATGAACACCACTATATATATATATATATATATATATATATATATATATATATATATATATAACAAGATAAACAAATGATGGATTTAAGATAAACAAAATAACAGAAATTGACTTAAGACAAATAAGATTAAATAAAAGAACCAACAGAAATTAAAGTAACAAGATGTTATCAAGATAACCAAGAATGGTTAAGTTAACAAAAATTTAATAACCAACAATGGTTAAGGTAAATAAATAACCAAAATAATCAAAAAAGGATAAGGATAAGAGTATTTAAGTAAAATAGCTAAAATGGTTAAGGTAAGAAGATAACCATAAATGGTTAGGGAAAGAATATTTGAGATAAAATAATCAAAGATGGTTAAATTAAAAGACTAAAAAGATAACAAAAAAACATAGTTAAAAATAATAGAAAAGTAATCAATGCCTAAAAGACTTAACATCCTAGGCTAGGGTTGAGATGTTGGGTAGCCAAGATCCATGATAGTAGTGGAAAAATAGATGAGGAAGTAGTAAGAGGAGCACATGGATTGGAAATAAATCCATGCTTAAGGAAATGGATGATGGGGATGATGGTGGCTAAGCTAACCTTAGAGATCGCATGTCCATAAGTTCTACCTACATAATCCACCTTGGAAAAATTCCATTTGTGGATATCATGACATATGTAGTTCTCCCAATATGGGAAGTGATGATAAAATGTGTGATTGATGAAGTGTTTAGTGCTTTCTAAATAGATTAATGTTTATCCCTCTCAATAAATATGAGTGAACGAGTGACTTTGAAAGCTAGCTAAGATGGTAGACGTGTTCTACAATAAGTGTCTAAATATAGTTTTGAATTTTTTGGTTTAATATAGTTGTAAATTATTCTATAAAATATGGTTATATAAGGCATTCCTCTATCATGAGTAAAGACATAATTGCACAAATATAAATAATAAAGCCTAAGCTAAAATTCTATGGAACAAGTGAAGAAACAAGCAACAAAGGACATGTGGAACTATACAATGGATGACTATAATAGGATACCCCTAGGTAATTAGGATCAGTATAGACAATATATTACACATGGCATCAAAAACCTAGTTTTCACCATGGTACATTCCCAAAGTGCCAATTAACTAGTTTTCACTTATGAACAAACTTTTCTTTTGATTTTATAATTTTATTTATTTGATTTCTCTATATATTTTTTATTTTTATATTTTTTTTCACACCTAAGATATCAATAACACCATATAGAATGAGTTAATCATATAATCTCTTAAGGTCAATGGTGTTCATAGGTTCATCAATATCCTCTCTATCTTTTATGGCTAACCTATAAGCTCCTAATCCATATTTAGTAATAATGATATACAAGCCCAATCGATTGTGTCCAAATTTTCCTTTCTTATCCATTTTAGCATTAGTATTCCATTAGTTTTCCTTGAGAACAAGATCTTCAATTTCAAACTCCCTACATTTTTTACTTTTATTATAACTATGATGAAGGAAATTATGGTATAATTATAAATGGTTTAATACTTTGATTCATTTCTCATATAGAATATAAGGTTCATTAAAGTGTGAAGTTTGATAAGATTCTTCATCAATGATTTATTTTAGGGATAAGTGTAAAGATGAAATCTTGACCTCTATGGGTATAATAGACTCACTGCCATAGACAAGGGAATAAGGGGTTGCCCTTGTGGGTGTACAGATGCTAGTGGCATATGCCCAGAGGGTAGGATAAAGTTGTGTATTGGTCATAACCAAATTCATTGAAAAATCATTTAATTATGCATAGAATTGTTTTATATTTTGCCTTATCTTGGCCATTTTCTTACAGGTACTATAGAGTGGAACATTTGTATTTTATGTGATAGGTTTTACAAAGAGATGAAATTTTTCTATTTTTTAATGATGTTCCATTATAAAAAATAATAGTTGAAGGGATACTAAAGTGATAGACAATGTAATTTATAATGAACTTGGATGTAATTTCTAGTAACATATATAAGGGACATTGCCTCAACCCACTTGGTAAAGTACTCAATGGCTTTAATAATGTGTTTGTGACAATTAATTGAATTAGGATTAATTTTTACAATTAGGTCTAACCCCCATGTGGATAATTGCCAAGATGTGGTAATACGCTATAAAGCATGTGAAGGGTTATGTATAAGGTCACAATGTTTTTGACAAGGTATACATTTTTTAACATAAATCTATGAATCAATTCCATGTTATCGAAATAATTACCTACACAAAAAATATTTTTTTCTATCACTATCCCAATAGAACGTGCACCATAAATTATCTCATGAACTTCTCTAATGGCCAAGGTAGATTCTTCATAATTTAAATAGTGTAGAAGTGTTCCATCATAACCTCTTAAATAAAATAATTGACAAGGATTTTGTAATTAGATGTACATTTGATAAATTATTTAATTTGGTTTTGGGATAAGTTAGGTTGAAGGGTGTTATCATGGAGATATACATAAGTATTAGAATACCAAGGAGAATTGGGACTAAGCACCTCACATACCATTTAAGAATCAGATATGTCATAATTTGGTATCATCAAGTAATCTACAAGGAATTATTTATGCTTTGTGTTAAGATCAAGTAATGAACCATTGGTCACTATGGCATTTGTTACCTTATTGTTGATTTTTGGTACTTGTTCAAATTGGATAAATACAAAATACACATTTAAACAATCCACCATTCATATATATGGGATAAAATTATCGTCATGAGATTGGAATTCATCATTAAATTAATTTATGATATGTTTGGAATCACTAAATATGTGAATGTGTTGGATAACCCATTGAATAACAAGTTTGAGACCATCTATGTGAGCTTTATATTCCATGATGGTGTTGGTACAAGAAAACTCATTTCTAGATGCTTTTAGAGTATAAACCTCATCTAGTGTGACTATTAAAATACCTACCCCTAATATATGTTTTGTTAATAAACCATCAAATAGTAATTTCCAAACTACAGATTCATCAATATAAATTATTACTTCATCTAAGAATTCAGAAAAAGAGGTGCTTTATCTTGAGAGGTGCCTCTACTAGTGCATCTACTAAAATTTATCGGTTAATTTTTTTATTAATATACTTAATATCAAACTCAATGAGAATCATAACACACTTAACAATCCTTCTAGTTAAATCTATTTTAGATAGAGTACACTAGAGAGGGTCAATTTTTTCAATGGTTTGGTATGATTGTTGAGCATGTAATGATGGTGTTTTTTTTAGGCAAAAAAATGTGACACATGCATTTTCCATATGAGAATAATTAATGTAATAAGATGCCAAGGTCCTACTTAGATGATATATTACCCTTTCTGACTCACTATCATCATGTTATGCTAACAATGCCCCCAATGAAAATTAAGTAGTTGATATATACCATAGAAAAGGCCTACCAAGAATAAGTGGCATTAAGACAAGTGTATTGGAAAGATATTATTTAAGGTGTTAAAATGTTGTAGCATAATTTTTATTATAGTTGAAATAAGTTTTTTTATTTAACATACATGTAAAAAGGTGACAAATATCTACAAGTTGGGATATGAAACACTTGATCTCTTGTATTTTACCTTGTAGACTTCAGAGCTATTTGAGATTTTTTAGTGGTGGCATATCCATGATAGTTGAAAATTTAGAAGGATCAACCTTTATGCCCCATTGTGAAAATCTAAAGCTCAATAACTTTTCTAAGGTCACTCCAAACACATAATTATTTGGATTTAATCTCATCTTATTTTATCTCATTCTTTCAAATATATGATGAAATGCTTTGGGATTCTCTTCTATAGATTTTAATTTTGAAAATATGTTAGCAATATAGTCCTCCATAATATCATGAATCATATCATGAAAAATGGTTGTCATTGATATTTGTTATATGGCTATGTAATTATTTATACTAAAAAGAATCACTTAATAGAAAAAGGTACCCCATGGTATTTTAAATGCTATTTTATTTTTATCTTGAAGAGCTATTTTGATTTGGTTGTATCCCCAAAAACCATCCATTAAATATAACATTGTCTGACCTGTAATAGAATACATGATCATGTCAGTATTGGGAAATGAGAAATAATTCTTTGGACATGATTTATTGATATTATGAAAATATGTACATACTTTGATTCCTTCTATCTTTTTTTACATAGGTAATATATTGGATATCCAATATAAATAGTCGATAGGGAATGTGAAACCAACTTACAGCTCCTTTAATAATTCTTTAAATAATAGTGTTATCCTAAGATGCATAATTCAAAAAAAATTGTTTGATGTGTTTTACATCTAGATATACAACAAAATCATGCACTAATAGTGGTAGATCAAGCCCTAGTATATCTAAATAAGACCATGCAAATACATAAAAAAAAATCTTGAAGAAAAAGAGTAAGTATTTCTCTTTATTTTTTAGTGATGGAAACAACAAGCTTGATGATTTTAGGATATTAATTTTTTTTATAATTTTGACTAGAATAATATCCTCAACTAAGAGATTTAACTCTTGTTTATATTTTCAGGGTGGTGGAGGAAGATTTAATTCCTCCTCTAGGTCCTCTTAATTTGATGTTGATGTTAAATTGATGTGTTGATATGATTATTGTTCCCCAAAATATGAAAAATTATCTAACTAAATAGAAAATACCTTCTTATGATCCCTATCAAAATGTGATCTTGTGTACTCAAGAATTCTAAAATTGCCTCGTCATTTTGGAAATGATGAAATAGTGGTGTTGCATGTTGGTCCCACTTTAGTAAGGAAGGATATGTGAGGTAGACTGTTAAAAATGTATTTTAATGGAAAATATTATTGAGGGAAAGGTATTAAAAGTGACTACTAATGGAACCTATTTCACTATCTAAATAATCTACCTCTAACTCACTAAAAGAGTCACTTTCAAAAAATGTGATATTTACATTGAGTGGGTTAAACCCTATGGTTTTATTGATGTGAATTTTATACACACCATAGCCTTAATGAGGTAGCCTCTAACATTTTATTATCTAAAAGGAGGTAAAATCCACTCCAAGGCATGAGTTGTAGGTATGTGGTCTGTTATAACCTAATGATGGAATAATGAGTAGGGCATGTAGGTTGTTGACAAGGTTTTTGGATGAAGGTGTGGTTCCTAATAAGGATATTTAATATATATGCTAGTTGAATGGATGAATGGTTGATAGTATAGAGTGGGTAGATCTAAAAACAAACTTAGATAAGGGAGGGAAAGGTAAGGTAAAAAGGAAATATTCTATAGTTTTTTGGTTGGTTTCTAAAAGGACAAGTGATATCAAAACATATGCCTATTACTATAAGAAATTTCACACACATAGTAAAACATGGATAAGAAGTCTAAAGAGATAAAGATGCAGTAAATTCACAAGACTAAAATAAGGGTTGTTTCTTTTAGGGTAGCTATGACACACCCTTGATCAAGAGATTATGGCTCGAGCTAGTGAAGTATCCAAGGAAGCTATTGTACACACACACACAAAAACTACATGAAATAAATAACTCATGCACAATAAAAATTATGAATCAATTTGAACCTGAATATCTCAACCAATATATTTACCATTCTTTCAATAGGTGTTTCACATCTACATATTAGTAAATTAATCAAAATAATCAAGAATCCTTTAATAGATTTTTCACACTAAAGATTATTGAAACATACAACCAAAAAAAGTAATAACTAATTACATATAAATTAGAAAAAAAGTACACAAACACATTTGTTGATGATCAAAATCGATGTTGTTCCTATATTAAAAAATTATCTGATAGAAAATCCAAGTTGGATTATAATTGTTTATATATACTTAAGGAAGGGGTTGCCTCATCCTCCAAGTTCATGAAAGGTCATTATATGTGATAGTCAGAACACGAGTTCTAATTATGTTCTAAAAATATATAAGAGTCTAGTTAAAGTTATCAATTTAAAATAGCTTTTGCCGAAACTATGCAACAAGTGCATGTGTATAAATATAGAGTTAATTTTTAACAATTATATCTTGAACTACATGAAAACATCTTAATATGTGATATGTTACCAAAAATATGCATTCCTCCTTTTATAAGTTGTTAGAATAATCAGTTGATCTTTCAGATTAACCACCTTTAAATGGAATTATGACTTATGAATCAAGGACTAAAATGACTTTACCAATGTTTTAGAACTAGTGACACTATTGTTAACCATGACTAATCTAAATTATGAATTACATGTTCACCCGTGCCTTTTATAGAATTTGGATCTTTAATTTTATATTCGTCATTTATATTAAGACATGTACATTCATACTCTAGCATAAATGTGAGATGCAATGTCTAATTATAGATATAGCTCAAGTGTCCAAATATCTAAGTATTCTATCCATAATACCCTGCTAGATTTCAAAATGTGACATGTGTCAACACCTGATTGAGTCCAAGAACTTTGAAAAGTCTAGCTAGGACTTACACTATCAATCTTTATGTACTAGTGTGTGTGGTTCATTGGATTTGAGTGATTTTGGCTTATTGAATCCTATATGCTTAACACTTTTCATTCCATATTTTACTTTACTTCATATGTGTGCCACTTGGTAGCTTCTTGGGGCTTCTGAGTTCTATGTATTGGGATTTTTTATTCTTCTCATGGGTTGTTGGATTTGTGTACTAATCTCCCATAATGGTGACACTTGTCACTCTTATGGAGCTTTGGCATTTCAACATTCTCTCATATCATTCGATAAAATGAGCCTAAGAAGACATGTGTTGTAAAATATTGGGTTAGACATTTTGACTTGTAATTTGATCATGCAAGTCTGCCACTTGGAAAATATTTTTTTAATCTAAAACATTTGAAAATTATACATCAATCTCATACCATTGGATCAATTATATGTATCAATACAAACCATCGATTTGTTGGGTCCACTTTTGAGTCTAGATGGGTAATTTATGAGGTTAAATTTGATGTTTATATGATCATTAACTGACATCATCATGACCATCAAAATAAATTTATGTGACTGTCAAATTTAATTCCATAAATTAGTCATTATCAAGATTAAATTTTATGTTCATGAGATCATCAAATTTAATCTCATAAGTTTCACACAATGCCAAGTTTAAATTTGACATTTGCACAATTGTTAAATGGCATCCTCATGACCATAAAATTACATCCATGTGAATATCAAATTTAATATTGTCAACTTGACACATGTTAATTTATTTGGGATTCCCTGCTCCTATAAGCATAAATAAAATATTACATAACATAATACTTTTGGAAATATGTATAAAGGACCTTGCATGAATATTCTAGCCAAATGTATTAGTGTTAGTAAAATATGATTTAATCCTTGGCTAAAATATTTAATTAAGATAAAAACATAATGAAATGATCTCTAAGAAAGAGTACCACTTGGTAGTATGGTATTGGTTTCAAGGCAATTTTTGTGGGGGAATGGTTTTGATATTTTTGTGTGGGAGAGTTATTTTTGGATTTTTGTGCAGGGGAAATATTTCATAAAATTTGTCTATAATAATTCTATCAAAGGGTCATTTCATCAAATAAAATGTCTAAGACACAAAGTCTATATGAATTTCATCAGTGGATTTTTTTCAAAAAAAAATGTCCTAAACAATTCTCCCAAAGACCTGATTCTCTCAAAGAAAATGTTCGAAGGGATGGTCTCAAAAGGGCTAAAGGGCATGATGTTTCATACAAAATATTTGAAGGAATTGGATTAAGGGTAAAAAGGGCCTGTGATAAAATTCCTGAAGGGTAGGATCATGGGTGAAAATCCTTAGGATAAAAGTCTCTACGGTCATGTGCAAAGAGCAAAATCTTTCAAACAAAATGTCTAAAGGAAGGGGTAGAAGGGAAAAATATCTCAGAAAAAATGTCTAAAATAATTTTTTGAAGGACAAAGTCCCAGGATAAAATTATTAAAAGGTTGGTGTGAAGGGAAAAAGGGCCTAAGACAAAAGTCTCCAAGGTTATGTGTAAAGGTCAAACTTTCTCGAACAAAATGTCCAAAGGAAGGGGTTGAAGGGAGAAATCTCTCAAAAAAAATCTCTAAAATAATTCTCTGAAGGACAAAGTCTCGAGATAAAATTCCTAAAAGTTTGGTGTGAATGGGAAAAGGGCCTAAGTCAAAAGTATTAAAGGGTAAGTGGTGAATTCAAAAAAGGTTAAAGGGTTATTTTCAAAAAATTTGAAAGGTTGGTTCAAAAAGTCTGAAGGGCCTATGTCCTTGGGGAAATTATTTCAATCCTTTCACAACAAACAAAATGTTTGAGATACAAAGTTCAAGGGAATTGGCCTAGGAAAAATTGGCCTAGGATAAAAGTCCTAAATGGAAAGATCATAAGGTAAAATTACCTTACAAAATTCATGAAGGGTAACCACAAAAGTCTTGAAGGGCACTTTCAAAAGGCTAAAGGGTATGTTTATAAATTCTGAAGGAATATTTGTCCTTGAAAAAACTTCTAAAGGATAAGTCAGAGGTAAAAAATTCCTAGAGGAATTTTGTTACTAAAATTAGACACAATAAAAAGGCTAAAGGACATATTGCACAAAACCTGAAGGGTAGGTTCATTTCCTCAAGGAAAATGTCTCAGATAAAATGTTTGAAGGGTCTTAATTGGATTGAGAAAATATTCTCAAAAAATGTTCAAAGGAATGGTTAAATAAGGCAAAGGCATAAGACAAAAGTCCTAAAGGGTATGTGTGGAAGGGTCAAAGGGAATTTCAAAAGTTCTAAAGGGAAATTTAAAAATGTCGAAGGGTAATTTTTATTTAGCAACAATTTGAAGGGTCTACTTCATAGGGAATTCATCCATGATAAAAGTCTCAAAGGTTCCACTTCTTAAATGTTAAAGGATAATCTCAAAAAGGTTGAAGGGCAAGTTTCACAAAACATGAAGGGTAGGTTCAAAGGGGCTAAAGGAAAATTTTGTCAGTGAAAGTGTATCAACAAGATTATCAATAAGAATAGGTCTGATTTAGGGAAATTATTTTGGTAGAATTATTACAGGGAAAATGTTGTGAAGAGTAAAAGCTGTTAGACAAAATGTAAAACACAATAAACCTAGAGATCATTTCATTTAGAATAAATTTTTTGAAGAGGAAATCCAAAAAACATAAGTTCAAAAACATAAATCTTGACAAAGACTCCCAAATAAGGTTAGTCTATGAAAATATAATACCAATGTTACTTTGACAAAGTAAAAAAAGGCCAATAATCAATCTTATTCTAGATTTTGAATAAACATATAGAATATTGGGAAAAATTCAATACCATAGTCTCAAAAAGTGGGTCCCCATTTCCCCATGGGAAAATGGGTGTGTTGGGTACAAAAAATGATAACTTACAAGGGGAATACTCCTAATTATTCAAGAACCTAAAACTCTAGTTTTCAATCCTAAATCAATCATGAAGTGTGCCATAAAAGAATAATTAAATTATAAATATGAAAGAGGCTCCTAAGTATATTCACATAACATACTTTCCTTCTAATTTTATTGGATCTATGCATGCCAAACATGTAGTTTATTTAACCCATACTATGATGATTTTTTTAAAGGCTCGATGAAGCCATATGTTTCATTCTAGTATCTATTAAAACTCAAAAATAAGGAAAGCTCAGGCATTGCTCTACTTCTATCTAGGAATCCATAGCCTTCATAGAGATACCTTGGGATCCTTATTTTTTCATTACAATATTTTATTTTGATCATGATGCAGGTAGATTGACCTTATTTCATCATGTGAACCTTTTGATTTTCTTAAAATTTTCTTTTGCTCTTTTGAATCCATTGGTTCTTTCTTCTTTTGTTTTTATTTTATTCTTGAATAAAAATATAAGAACTAGAATCCAAGTTATCTAGTATAATTATAAAACAAATAATTACTATAATGTCCCTAACAACTACACCTATACCCAAAACTATCACTTCCAATAGGTATTTAATGTGATAAGTGCATTTGATCTAATAAAATGAATTTTTTAAAAAAACTTATATGAATTACTTTGAGAGAAACTTCCACATGCCTGGTAAAATTATTCAATTGTGACACCACTCATAATAATCCATGATTACCTACCATCATCCTAAAGACTCAAAAACACATAAATGCACCTAATCTGTAAACTAGTCCCAAAGTGTAAATATTTTAATTTTCTTCTTTTATACAAGTGATAAGCTCAGTTGGTTTAGATTTTAAATTCATTATTATTGTCAATTGTATTTTCACCCTTTGAGGAGATTCAAATCTCTCCTCATCAAATTGGCACAATTGAATCACCTCTATGCTTGTGGCTAGCCTAGGGAATGAGGTGAATCTCTAGATAGGTCTAGCTCCCTCGATGTACCACTTTGGATTGAAAATACCGCTAAACTTGGGGGGAGAAAAGGGAGAAGGATAAATAAAATATAAATAATATAAGGTAGGTGATACACTATATAACATGATGACATCCAACCATATGCATTTTACACTTGAAAATAAAGTACAAACTAAACATACACTTTTCCAATCTTCATCTTCTCACATCAATGATACATTATGAGGTTATGGATGAGTGTGAAAAAATAGGAAGAATATAAAAGAGGATTATGAGGAAACTAATGAAAATAATATCTCACTTAATCTTTGACATCTCGTTGAACACTTCACATGCCCTATAAGAAGAAGCTTTCCAACTGCAAATAAGATGAAAAAATGAAACAACATGCTAAGGAATCCACAGTCTTCACTTATGCAAAATCAAAAATTATAAATAAACACACTAGGAAAAGTAATGAAGGAGGTAATAATTATTATTATTATTTATCAAAAGGTATACATTTGATCAGGGCTTTTCCATACTGAGGTGGAACATCATAAACAATGGCCAATATGGCTAGTTCTTATATAACTTGGGAGAGAAAAAAAGAGATAATTCCAAGGATCATAAGGACAATTATAAAGTTGAAATATGTATTTAATTGTTCATTTGAATATTATTTTGGATGAACCATGCAAGTTCATGAGCTAAAAATGTCAATATAAGTCATAAACCTTCATGAAAAGTGGCAAAAACTCCTTACTCTTGCTAGAAAAACTACCCTCATGATTTAGACATATTTGAACGTCATATAAATAATTATGAGAAGTTAAAATGATTTTAATGGAATTGTGTGCTCTTATACATGCATCTACATGAATTGGTTACATACTTGGTCCTCTGTAAACCTATGAAAGTGAGACATCATCATCTACTATCTAGAAAACTACTCTTTCATGCACCTTACACACTTAGATTCCAAAAAGGAATAAATTTTCCATGAAAATACATAAAAGGAAGTTAATTAATTTTTTTAAGACCTTTCATGGCCTTAAAAACATTAGGGACACCTTTAAACTCCATCCACTTGATGTTTTCACACTTCTCCCTAGCTTGTGTAATATGCTAGTTTTGACTGGCTAAAATAAAGTAGATGATTTTCAAACTTATAAAAAATTAAAAAAAATATAATTTCCATAGTAAGTTATTAAAATTTATAATATTTTCCCCAAACTTTGTTTCATCTCTTAACTCCTTATATAACTACAAAACACACAAAATAGTGAGAAAAACCTTGTTTTGTACCATGTCCATATATTTTCGTACAACTAATTGGAATGTGAAGTATCTTGAAGTATTCCTTTCCAAATTATAATAGTCTTAATTTTCCAAATATTCCATCTGGATAGCTATCCAAATCCATTTTCATAAACTAGTCCTAGCTAAGGGTTTAGTAGGGTTTTAGGCCTATTTTGAGTCTTAACCTTTGTTCATAAAACTCTGACATCCAAATTGAAAAAAAATTACACAAAAAATATTTTATAGGACCATAATAACTAATCTAAACTTCTTTTTCCACTATTCACATCCTCAAAAATTATATGAGCATTGAAACTTATCCTATTGGGCTTGTTTTGACCATTTTGTACCAATCTAAATGGTTTTGAGAAATAAAGTGGTTGTACTAAGGTTTAATTTAGAATTTAAAAGATTTAAAACACATATAATTACCTCATTAATGTGTTCCAATATGTTTTAAATCATGTCCAATTCCAAAAGTATAAATGATCTCTTCTATGGACATTAGGCCTAATCCTTGCCTGGGCCTAACTATATCCTTAAAGGTTTTGACTATCCAAATGAGTTTATACCTTCTATGATGTGATTTAAATATTATTCCTAGTTTATTATAACTCTCCACACCTTATTTTAATTCTTACCTAACTCTTGTTTCAACTCTTCTATACTATCCTCTTAAAACTGTTAGTTTGTGTATGAGGAGAAGTACCCCCTATCTGATACAAAATAAGGGATTATTCCCCTATTTTTTAAAATAGTATGGTTATTTTTAGGTATTATTAATTTTTTTAGGATCACTTATACAAAAATTAATCACTTGGTCATCTCATATGACCCTCCAATAGCTCAAACAAATAAACAGGTGGTTCATATAAGGAACTGTGTGGACGCTTCTCAAGTGGATTGTGTTTATCTTACTTTATATATTATACCTATAGGTATATAATAATTATTAATTATTATAATTGGTTGATAAAATATAATATTTTTTGGTCTTTATCATTCTACTACTTGTCTTATACATTCATCCCAACTTGCATTGTAAAATTCATAAGTATCAACCTCTCACTCACTGTATACTGACTGTGTTTTATTTGCGGAGGACCCTTACCTTATATTATATGGATTAGAATTTTAAAAAATTTAACTATACCCTAAGAAAATTTAAAATTCCATTATGTAATTTCTTATACCTATTGTCTATCTATTTTGTCTATAAACACCTTAAAGAATCCAAACAACCTGCTCTTTGCCCCTAACTCATTGTTTCATATAGTCACAGTTGGTTTTAGGTGTATATGGGATATAAAAGGTGTGATTAGGCCTTAATTACATTATTTTTGGATTTTTTACATAATATTTATCCTAATTAATGTGATAACTCACTTGATGCATCATTCCAACCTTCCATTTGGTCCAAATATACACTTTTGATCATAACTAGGTCCCTACTATCCTATGACTGAGACAATCCTATCTCTAACTATTGTAGGCTACCTTTAATCCTATAAGGTTAATCATGGTGTTGACTTGATTTCCCATGAATCCATTTTAAGTAATAATATGTATGTATGAGCTAGTATCTACCTATCTTGGAGTCTTAAAGTACTAACTAGATATAATGTTTAGGGGTCATTACTTGAGTGTTTGTTATAGGTACCTATTTCCATTAGAGAGACACATATAGGTGATGATTTGATCATTTTTTTTAGTACCTTGAATCATTAAGGTCATTTTGTGACTTAGATTATGTAGAACTTATTGCTTGGAAACAACGATTTAGAGGCATCTTTAGACCTTCAAGAAACCAAACCCCATTATTCATATAATATTATATCTTTGTATGGGCCTTATCTATCTTATAAGATACAAATATAGGTCACTTATAATCATATAAATAAAATAAAACCTGTTATATGATAATCCCAAAACATGGTTGGGCCTCTCTTTTGATCCTTTTGGCACAATAACCCTGAAAACTTAGTCATGACCTTCACACATGATTCCATTCTTCTTATTTCATTTAGGAACCTTACATATATTTTTCATGGCCTGATTATTTATCCCACAACCCTAATTTTGTGTCAAGTTAATTCACCTTGTCCATCTAAGCATTTAAGCACCCCACTCAGCCACCTATAGGTGGATGTTTTGGCTGTATATAGTGATCTAGATATGAACAACATGAAACCTTATATGAAAGTGAAATTTTTATGCTCTTATCTAACACCATAAAAAAAATTTAATAGTTATAAGAAGTTTTAAACCCATGTCCATCTCTATACACATTATCATGATGTAAGCAGGGCTCTGTAGGTGGGCATTGACTGCCTATATGAGTAGTGTCTTATAATGGTGAAATAAGAAAGGGTAACGGGAATAAATGGTAGATAAACACACAATCAACATTTTAAACTTCATTATTTAAATTAGGAACATATTGAAAAAATATCCAATACATCATTTCAATGTGATGATAACTCTTGAGGGCACCTATAAGTGTGCTTCCATTATTGAATATGTGAATGTTGTAATATGATTGTTATAGTGACCTTATACATTCATTGGAAGGTTTAAATAATTTTATATTATGTTTAATGTGTGTTAATAATTTCAATCCCTCTATCATAACTCCATGGACATGGTTTAGAGGTTTACATAGCTCATCTAGTTGATTGTTCATGGCAATCATAAAACAAACCAAATGTATACTAGCTATGATTGCATCCTCATAGAGACCTTGATTATAGAAAGATATTAAGAATTAAAATTTAAACAAGACAAAATTAAAAATGTAAAATTACATATTATAACCCTTTAAATCCATTTATCAAGCATGAGAATTTTGGAAATGGTCAAAAATTGACCTGCAACATAAAAAGGTGCTAGTTCATAAAATTGAGTTTATTGACTCTTTAAAATAATTTTAAACATGAAAATAGTCATTTAAATAATTATATGAGGTGGTAAAAATCACATAGAGCCAATATGACCAACTGGATTGTATGAAATCCTCCAAAATAAGGCAAGACCCATAGGGTGCACAAAATAGCTAGCAGATTTACAGAGTCAACTTCATGAAGCACAGGACAACATTATTAAAACATATTATATGGAAATTAAGGTCTATGATTTCAATTTATCTTCCCCACATAATTTTCCTTGAAATGTCTTGAGTTTTCCTAACCAAGGAAAAACCTGAAGGTCACTTCTATGTGTCTAAAAATCCAAAAAAGTAGTAGAATGGTTTTGAGCAAGAAATGACACTTCCAAAGAAATTAAATCATGGATATGGGTGTGAGGAAGATTAAGAGGACTCAAAAAATATTTTTCCATTTTCATCACTCCCAAAGAAGGTTGTACAAGTTCCATTTTCTCTCTTTTTTAGTTGTTTCTACAATTTTAGTTAGGGAACGTACCATATTCTGATGTTATTGACATAACTAACATGGAATCTAATATCTTTGACATTTTGAAGGAAAAAGGAAATTTGGACACCTTTTAAAATTTTTCATTTTCATTTTTCCTTTAAAATCCCATTAAATGACCCAAATTGATAAATAAATTAATACGACTAAGACTAAAGCTAGTATAGCCTTAAATAACGTCAAGTGAGCTATAATACACCCCATGACACTCATATTACACCCCCTATAGTCCTATAAAATCAAATTTTTACCTATAGGTGTCCCAAATTGACTTAAAAGTCAAATTTGGTGAATAAATTAGTGACTTATAGGGGTAGTATGCCTATTATACTAACTAGACTAGTAGCTTTATTAGTCCATTGGGCTTAGGATTCAACTAAAACTTGAGACAAACAATCAATTTTTTACCATTGACCATGAATTTGAGCTTGAACAAGATAAGGAAACTAATGACTACCTTAACCACACAAAGTAAAGACACACACAACAAAGAGAGTAAAGACACACATGTGCTCAAAGCACTTAGGAAAAATAGAAAATAACCTATTATATACAACTAAAAATGATCATACCTCCCCCTAAATCAAAGGGAAAGTTTGAAGCATCACTTTCTTCATGATATGGAAGATGGTGCAAAGCATGTTTCTCTTTGGATTGGATTTTTTTGGATTAGACCTATTCCTTGGAACCTCAATTACCATGCTCTCAAGTAGACCAACTTTAAATAGGTCAAAAATGTATAATTAATCCTCTTGTATCCAAAAATCTTCAACCTTTTCATGTGGATCCTCAATTTTAACTTCAAATGATGATTCAACAAAACATACCTTCTTATCTTCCATAGTGTTTTCAACAAGATTATGCCTCCTCTCAGTTACAAGTTCTTCTAGCTCATCAAATAGATTTTCAAATTCTATCCAATCTTAATCATTGTCCTCTATGAAAGATTACTTATTCACCTTGTCATGCACTTAACCCTTCACTTGGAAAATATGTTATATCTATTTAAAGAGATCCATTTAAAACTACTTATAATCCTTGTCAAAAACTTATTATTAACTAACATCACTAAGTGACTTCATGATAATAGGTTCTTGAAAAACAAAAATAGATTCCTCTTTATGTTTGGTTAAAAACTCAAGCTTATGTTCATTAGACTCATCAATAGGCTTATCATTATCTACACAATCTTTTTAAGAAAAACAAACTTTAAAAAACTCATCTAAATCCTTTTATATGGCATTGAAATTTAGCCATAATTATTCTTCCTCATTATCATCTTCAAGAGCTACTTCTTCTACCCTAGTCTCATGATATTTTCCTAGGACTACCACTTCTTGAGAGATGACTTGATAGTGTTCTTCCTTGATCAAAAATTTCAATTAATGTTTATGATGATCATCTACAACATTTTGATTAGATCTATAGTCTTCTTCAATGGTTACAAGGTTTTCCATCTCCTTCTACTTCATGGTGATGCCAAGACTAGGCATCTTGAAATCATGTGATCTATTCTAATGAGGCTACTAAGGAGGTAGGCTTTTTTCAAGAAAGAGTTCTCTTTGTTTATCAAATATATGATCCTCCTTTGGTTCCCATACCATAGGTCCAATAAGGCAAAGGGTTATGGGGTAAGGACAATATGAAGTAGTTGGGGGAGGTGGCACATATAACTCAAAATCAAATTGAGGGTGAAATGTAGGGGTTTTTCCATGGACACCCATCTCTTCAAATATAGAGACATTAACTAGTGGATTTTCATTTCTTTCACCAAGGTAAGTCCCTAAGGTGATTTCTTCCTCATAATCACTCATGAGAGCCTCTTGATCAACCATGAATTGGATTTGTTCTTCTTCACTTGCTTCTCTCAAAATAAGTTCCTCTTTTAGAAGGGGTGAAGTGGAGGGTTGATGGATATGCTTATCAATTTTAGGTGATGGAGACGGAATATGAGATATAGTGAAAATTGAAGGATTTGGAGATGGAGTGAGGGATGAAATAGAAGGCTTATGAATGGGTTTGGAGAAGAGGAAAGCACTAGTGAGCTCATATGGAAGTGAATTATTGGGTTGTTTAGGAGGAGTAGCATCAACATGAGTAGTAGCTATGTTTTTCCCATGGTAAATTTTTGTACAATCCATGAAAAAAATTGGCTTCATATGATAAGACTCATAGGAATGCTTTGAAAGCCTATAGACATGTATCTCTTGATATGTTCCTTGGTATCTATTCTCATAGGGTTGTTCAGCAACATGGTGGCCATATAGGGAAGAAAATGAAGGAATATAGGACCATCATGACTCATAATAATATTGAGGGTTAAAATATGGTTCATATAAAGGCTAATTATAGGATTGATGCAATTAATTATAAGGCTGATTATAGTCACACTAAGGTTCATTAAGAACTTGTTCATACTGATGGGGAATGAAACAAGCTTGGAAGGTTTCACCAACTTATAGAGAACAAAACTCAAAACCAAAGTTAACCATAAAACTTCATTGAAAGTAAGGATACAAAGATAAATGTTACAAAAAATATTTAAAGGATAACCTAGGATACTTGAACAACTACTACAACTTTAGATTTACCATTGATGCTTAGATGGATGCTTCTAAACGCTGATGTGTTAAAGGACAACACCAAAAATACTCTAAATATTAGAACAAGAGTCCCACAAAACATGCCAATAAATATTGTCTCTTAAGTTTTCACCATTTTAGGAGAATAAAATCTATCCTCATCCAAGTGTCACAATTTAATAACCTCTAGGCTTGTGGGCGGCCTAGGGAATGAGGTGAATCTCTAGATAGGGCTAGCTCCCTTGATGTACCACTTTGGATTACAACTACTACTAAAGTTTGGGGCTGAATAGGGAGAAGGATAATTAAAATAAAAATAATATAATGGATTTTTTATACCAAATAACATGATTAAATCCAACCGTGTGCATATTACACTTGAAATTAATGGATAAATTGAGCATATCCTTCTCCAATCTTATTCTTCTCACATCAATGTTACATTGTGAAGTTATGGATGAATGTGAAAACCTAGGAGGAATATAAAAGAGGCCTATGAGGGAATTAATTAAAATAATAACTCACTAAATATTTGACATCTCCTTGAAGATTTCACATGCCCTTCAAGAAAAATCTTTCCAACTAAAAATATGATGAAAGAATGAAACAACATACTAAGCAATCCATAGTCTTAACTTATGAAAAATAAAAAATTTGAAATAAACACACTAAGAATATTAATGGAGGAGGTAAAAATTAGTATTATTATCTATCAAAATGTATACATTTTAGTAAGGATTCATCATACTCAGGTGGAACATCGCATACAATGGCCAAAATGGCTAGTTCTTATAGAACTTGAGAGAGAGAGAAAAAGAGATAAGTTGAAGGGTCACAAATAAAATTATAAATATGAAAAAATAATTTAATTTTTCATGTGAAGAGGATGTGGGATGAACCATGAAATTTTAGGAGCTAAAAATGTCAATCCAAGTCATAAACATTCATGAAAAGTGGCAAAAACTCCTTATTCTTGCTAAAAAAAATTATATGCATGATTTCGACCTATTTGAACGTCCCGTAACTGATTAGGAGAAGGTAAAATTATTTTAATTTAAGATAAGTATATTATACATGATTATACATGAGCTTTTTGCATGATTGGTCCTCTGGAAACCTCTAAAAGTGAGCCATCATCATCTGCTATCTAGAAAACTGCTCTTTCATGCACCCTACACACTTGGATTCCAAAAAGGCATAATTTTCCATGAAAATACATAAATTTAGTTAATTAAATGTGTTAATACAATACATGTCCTTATAATAATCAAGGGTACCTTAAAAATCAATCCACTTGAAGTTTTCACACTTCTCCCTAGTTTGTGGAATATGCTAGTTTTGGCTGGCTAAAATGAACCAGATGATTTGCAAACTTGTAAAAAAATTAAAATAATAAAATTTAAGTAATAATTTATTAAAAAAATTAATATTTCCCCAAAAAAAATTCATCTCATGACTCCTTATAGAACCTACAAAACACACAAAATAGTGAGAAAAACTATATTTTGTAACATGTATGTAGAGTTTCATACAAATAGTTGGCATGTGAAGTATTTTGAGGGAGTAATTTAAAAATTATTATAGGATTAGTTATCCAATTATTCCATATGGATAGCTATCCATCTCCATTTTCATAAATTGGTCTGAGCTGAGGGTTTAGTAGGGTTTTAGGCTTGTTTTGAGTCTTACGGTTTGTTCATAAAACTCTAACATCCAAATTGTAGAAAAACTTCATATAAATTATATTAAGAGTCCATAATAACTAATAAAAACTTATTCTGACACCATGTATATCCTCAAAAAATATATGAGAATTGAAACTTCTCCTATTGAGCTTATTTTCACCATTTTATACCAGTTTGAATGGTTTTGAGCAATAAATTGACTCTCCTCATGTTTTGTCTAGAAGGAATAATAGTTAACACACATATAGTGACATAATTAATGTGTTATAATAGGTTTCAAATTATTTATATTTAAAAATTATAAATAACCTCTTCTTTGGACATTAGGCGTAATCCTTGCCTAGGCTTAACTGTATTCTTAAAAGTATGGACCATATAAATGAGTTTATACAATATATGGTGTAATTTACATATAATTAATGGTGTATTATAACTATTTACACTTTAATTTAGTGCTTCCCCAACTCTTGGTTTAATTCTTCTATACTATCCCCTTAAAACTGTCAGTTTGTGCATGAGAAGTACCCCTTATCTAAGATATAATAGTGGGTACTTCCCCTATTTTATCAAAAAATGTGGTTATTTTAAGGTATTATTAAAGTTTTAAGGATAAATTTAATATAAATTCATCACTTTTTCATCTCATATGACCCTCCAAAATCTCAAACAAATAAACAAGCTACTCATATAAGGTATTATGTGTAAGCTTCTCAAGTGGACTATGTTTATCTTGCTTTATAGACCCTACCTATAGGTATCTAAGAATTATTAGGTATTCAAAGTGGTATATAAAATAATTTCATTTTTTTTCTTTCTCATTATCATATTTTTCTTGTACAGTCATCCAAACTTGTATTACCAACTTCATAAGTATCAACACCTCACTCACTGTCTACTGACTATGTTTTCTTTGAGAAGGACCCTTGCTTGATATTATATGGATTAGACCTTTAAAACATTTAATTAGTACCAAAGACAATTTCCAATGTCATTGGTTAAGTTATTTGACATATTATTTATTTGTTTAGGCTATAAACACCTTAAAGAACTGAAATAACTTACTCTTTGCCCCTAGCTCACTATTTCATATAGTCATAGTTGGTTCTGGGTGTATATGTGATACAAAAGGTCTGAGTAGGCATTCCTTGCATTTTTTTTGGCTTTTATAGATCATATTTATCATAATGAAGGTTATCAATCACTTGATGCATCATTCCAATCTCCCATTTGGTCCTCATATACACTTTTGATCATAATTAGGTCCCTACTATCTTATGACTGAGACAACCCTATCTCTGACTAATATAGGCTATCATGAATCATTTGAGGTTGATAATGATGTGGGATTAAATTCCCATGAATCCCTGTAAGGTTATAATATTTATGTATGATTTGGTATCTACCTATCTTGGAGTCTTAAATCACCAACTAGATATTAAGTTGAGGGGTCACTACTTGAGTGTTTGTTGTAGGTACCTATTTCCATTAGAAATACCTCTATAGGTGTTGATGAGGGGAAAAAATTATATATCAAAAAAAAATTATGTTTCCTATGTTTTTAATAGGATTATATTAGGTCATTCAAAACATGTGATCATGCTTTGTTATTACCTTGAATCATTAGGGTCATTTTGTGACTCAGAGCATGTAGAACTTACTGCTTGGAAACATTGATTTAGAGGCATATTTAGACCTTCAAGAAACCAAATACCATTATTAATCTATTCTTACATATTTTAATGGGCCTTATCTATTCTATAAACTCCAACTATAAGTCATTTAGAAATATAGAAGGAAAAAGAAACTTTTTTATATGATAATCCTAAAACATGGTTGGGCCTCTATTTTGCTCCTTTTGGGACAATAGCCTTGAAAACTCAGTCATGACCTTCACATATTATTCCATTCTTATTATTGAATTTAATAAACTTATATAGGTCTATCATTGCTTGATTATCCATTCCACAACCCTAAGTGGGTTTTAAGTTACTTCACCATGTCTATCTAAGCATTTAAGTACCCTTCTTAACCACATGTAGGTGGATGTTTTGGTTGTATATAGTGAATTATATGTGAAAAACATGAAAAATTATATGAAATTAAACTTTTTATTATCTTATATAACACCATAAAATAATTTTAATAGTTGTAATAAGTTTTAAACCCATGTACATCTCTCTACATATCATCATGACATCAACAAGGCCGTGTAGTTGTGCATTGGTTGCATGTATGATCAGTGAGTGTCTTAGAATGGAGAAAAAAAAGGGTAAATGCCCTCATTAGTAGATAAATACATAATATAAATTTTCAAATATATTATTTAAACAAGATACAATACATCCTTTCAATGTGAAGATAACTCTTGAGGGCACCTATAGGTTTGCTTCCATGACTGACTATGTTAATGGTGTTATATGACTATTATAGTGCCATTTTACATTCATTTGAAGGTAAAAATAATTTTAGAGTGTTTTTAATGTGTGTTAATAATTTTAATCCATATATAATAACTCCATGGACATGGCTTATATATTTTCATAGCTCATCTAGTTGACTGTTCATGGAAGTCATATAGTAAACTAAATGTATATTGGCTATGATTGCATACTCATAGAGACCTTTCTTGGAGAAAGAGATTAAGAATTAAAATGAAAAAAATATCACAGTAAACATGTAAAATTACCTATTCCAACCCTCTTAATCCATTTAACAATCATGAGGATTCTGGAAATGGTGGAAAACTGGCCTATAGCACAAAAAGATGCTAGTTTGTAAATTTGAGGTGATTGGATCCTTAAAACATCTTGAAAATTTAAAATAGTCATGAAAATAATTATAGTATAATTTTAAAATCATATAGGTATAATATTACCAATTGGATTGTACAAAATCCTCTAAAACAAGGTAAAACCCATAGGGTGCATGAAACAGCTAACAAATTTACACAATCAACTTCATAAGGATGGTTCATGAAGCACAAACCACCATTATTAAAAATTATTATATGTAATTTAATTTATATAAGTTTAATTTAACCTCCCAAAATAATTTTCCTTGAAATTTTGTGAGTTTTCTGAACCAAGAAAAAAATTGAAGGTTGCTTTTGTGTGTTTAGAAAGCCAAAAAAGAAGCATAACAATTTTGAGCAAGAAATGAAACTTATATATTAATTAAGGCATGGATATGAGTGTGGGGAATATTAATAGGCCTCTCAATATCTTTTCCCATGTGGCACAATTCCTAAGAAGGTTGTACAAGTTTTATTTTCTCTCATTTTTAGTTGTTTTTATAATTTCAGTTAGGGAACTTGCCATATTCTAATGTTATTGACATAAATAACATGGAATCTAACCTCTTTGACATTATTAAGGAAAAAATGACATTTTTACACCTTAGTAAACATTATGTTTTCATTTATGACCTTTAAAAACCCACTGAATGACCCAAATTGATAAATAGATTAATATGACTAAGACTAAAGCTAGTATAACATTAAATACATCATGAGAACTATAATAAACCCCATGATACTCATATTAAACCCACTATAGACCTATAAAATCAATTTTATACCTATAGGTTCCTTAATTTGACTAAAAAGTCAAATTTGGTCAATAGTTATAGTGATCAAAAACACAATTTTGATTGTCGGAAAAAGCAAAGAACAACTAATCTAAGAAAGAAATAAACTAGACTAAGAAAGAAATGCAATATAATATATAAAAAATGAAATATAATATATAAAATAAAAATACTGAAAGTAAGAAATATTAATCTAGAAATCAATAAATCTAATCTATAAAAGTAGGGAACTATTTTAAGAAAGTGGGAAATCTAATATAATCCTACAACTACATTTATTTGTCCCTCATTAGTCGATAAAATTATCCAATGGTACAACCCTAAAGTAGTGATTTAAGAACTTTATATTGAATATATATGTAAGCTCATTGCCTTAGAGGTCCTTTAGATGAAACACGTTATTTACCATGATCTATAAAATATGGTATGGTCTAATCCATAGTGGGGTAAACTTGTCATGTTGTCTTTTCTTCTCATGGGATTTATCCCAAAGTAGCACTAGATCTGAAATCCTAAATTATTTGACCTTCACTCTCTTATAAAACCACCTCTTGACCATATCCTGGTGTTTTTTTAAATTTTTATAAGGTCTTAGTCATTGAATCTTCCATTTATATTATTTCTAACAACCTTGATTTTAATTTATCACTTGGTTCCATGTAGTCTTTCATAAACTAATAGGTGGGTAGCTTCAACATAATTGTGAATAAAGGCTTGCCTCCATACACAAATAGATAGAGTAAAGCTTTAAGGTATTATTTGTGTCTATTCCAATCTACCCAAAGAGCATACTTCAATAAATTGTGCCAGTTCGTATGCTTATCTCTAGATGACTTCTTAATTGCATCGATCAAATTTTTGTTTGTTGATCCTACCAATACATTTGCCTAAGGGTAATGGTTAGAAGCTATCCTAATAATGATCTAGTTATCATGTACCCATTAAATAGATTCTACTAATATAAAAGTTAGTCCATTATCACAAACCAAATAAATGTGCATGCCAAATCTAGTTGTTATGTGTTCCTCTAAGAATTGAATCACATATTATGCTCTGAAATTATTTATGGCTATGGATTAGATCCATCTAGCACAATAATCAATATTAGTAATAATAAACATATGTCTTATTGAGGAATTTAGGTTCATGATGCTAATGAAGTCTAAATCCCACTTTATAAATAACCATCCTTCAACAACTTGTTATAATGGCATTTCTACGTGTACTTCTCTCTTGGCTAAATATTTACATTTATAGCATGTTCTCACATGAGCATGAGCATATTTTAAAATTATTGGCCAGTAGTATCCCATTCTTAAAATATTATGGGCTATGGTATTTCTAGAAGGATGACCACTACCTATTTTTTGATGCAAGTAATATAAGATCTCTCTAGCTTCCTCTGTAGATACACACTAGAGGTAAATACCTTCATAATTTCTTCTATAGAGGACTCCCTTATTAATCATGTAATGAGTAGCTTTAAGCCTCAAAGCTCTTCTTCTCTCTCCTTTGAGATCTAGGGAATGAGTTCCTGTAAGTAAATGATGTATTATATCATTATACCATTCTCCTTTGTATACTTAATCTTCACATACCTCCTCAAATATGATGCATGGATCTAATTCAAGCATAAGATAAAAATTCCTTGCCCTCAAACAATCTCTATAGGCTTTATCTCTATGTCGAATTCCTATATCTTGGCCATCCATTTACCTTGTCATTATCCTAGCTCATTCTATGATAGGGTGATCTTAACATTAGGATCAGGTGTAATGGTAGTGACTTTATTTGTCAAGATGTAATGTCAAAAAATTTCACTACTTTAACAAGAGCAAAAATTTGTTTGTCAATCATAGAGTACTTGAGCTCTACATCTTTCATATTTATTCTCATAAGCATGATTGGATGTTTAGTCTTATCCTTTTATGTGATGATGATAAAAAATGTATGCTCTGATATAAATTAGTATAGCTAAATGTCTTTATTAAAATATGGATTGACCAACACTGGAGCTTGTGATATTGCATCTTTAATGTCTTAGAAGGACTTTTAGGCTTCAACTATCCATTCTATTTTAGCATCTTGCTTGAGCATGGCATTCAAAGGTATAATGATCTTTGAAATTTTTGAGATGAAATTTCTTATGAATTTAATATTTCCAAAGAATGATTTGTGCTTCTTACTATTTCGTTGCTTAATTTTTGAAATCACATGAATTCTATCTAGATCAATGGTGATCGCATCCTTGGTGATGATGTGTACCAAAATCTTACCTTCAGCCACTCCAAATATGTTCTTTTTCGGGTTTAATGAAATATCAAACCTTTTAAATCTCTCAAATATTAATTATACATGACTTATGTGATCTTTCCTATTCTTTGAAAACATCGTAAGATCATCCACATAGATGATTATCCATTCTCTTGTCAGTCCTTTCAATGTGTGATCTATGGCACATTCAAAATTTGCTCTTGTATTTATTAGGATAAATGACATCATCTTATATGCATAAGTTCCCCACTTCATGGTGAACATCATCTTCATTTTGTCTATAGATTACACAAATATAGATTGTATCCTAAAAATCCATCCAAGAAGGACATCATTTCAGATCCACTCACTATTTATATCACCTCATCTAGAGAAGGTCGGGGATAATTGTATTTTCAAAAGCCTTATTTAGATTTATAAAGTATACACATAATATGATCTCACCATTCCTCATTATTACTAGGACCAAACTGGCCACCCATGTAAAATGCTAGATTGGGATGATGATTTTTAAATTTAAAATATTTTCCACACTTCTCTCTAAATGAGAGGCTCCAGAATATGATTGAATGGTCATTACTTCTATCTAAATGGTTTATGATATGGCTTCAAGGGAATCATGTGAGTCATGACCTGAGGGTATTAAACTTTTAGATCCTCATATGTCCAAGAAATGACATCCATTTATCGAGAAATTAAATCCTTTACTCATTACCTCTATTTTGGGGTATAATTGAGACCAATATTAACATAGTGCAAGATGTGTTCATTTCCTAGATTTTTCTTTCTAAAGTTTGATTCATTGACCTTTGGCTATCTTCACTACTATGCCTGAGTATAAAGTTTGATTCATTGACCTTTGGCTATCTTCACTACTATGCCTGAGTATCTATGTCAAATGGTCTTTCGAAGGAGACCAAGCCAATTAGAATTTAATTCTCTTTGATCTATAGAATTCCCTCTTTATTTGATTCATCATGATAGAGGTGATTAATTTCCTTATCATCAATGATTTGGGATTCAAATCCCCTAAATTCATTAGAAACTAGTCAATATGTTGGTCATCATCAAAGACTTGGAAATTTTCTATGTTATCTAGAATAAAAGGGCAAGGCAAAAATTCAATTGAGAACCTTTTAAACTTAGATTCTTGTAATGGCTCTAGATTAGAAGCGGTAGTAGCTAATGAATCAATGGTTTGATTTTTCTCTCTAGGAAGTACTACGATGTTAAAATATTCAAACCTTTAGATCAAGTCCCACGTTATGTGTTTAAAAATCTTCAAATAAGACAACTTGCATTGGTATTTATTTTTTATATAGTTGACTACTAGTTTTGAATCATCAAATATTGATATCTACTTCACATTATTCTTTAGTGCAAACTAAAATCCTAGAATTAGAGCCTCGTACTTAGATCTATTGTTAGTGCATGGAAATTTCAACCTATATGTTGCCAATTATTTTTAACCTTATGGATCAATCAACTCAATTCCCATGCCTAATCCCTACTTAGATCTAGTGCCATCAAAGTACAAAGTCCATAGGTAATTGGAACATTTATATTATAAATTTTGTCCATGATTATATGTAGTAAAAGTATAAATACAAAATCTAGGAGACTCATATATTACCTATTCATTCTTGACATTATACTCTATAATGGGAGACTTCATTCTCAGCTCTCTCAATAATGATTTGATTCACAACTCCTCTCCATGGTAACTCAGATGCTACTTAATATTGATTTGATTCTAAGTTTGTATAGGTATGTCCAACACTAGAATATTAATGTTTATTTAGAATCTTGGCTCAGATGCTACTTGAATGTGCACATTAGTCAATTCTTCAACTACTAGGACCATTGTCTTGTAAAAGTGAGAAATTATTCTCTTTGAGTGGTTTGGAGTGAGACCTATATTTTGACATATGGATGTAGGTATGATAGTCATAGATTCTTCAAAATCAACTAAAGAGTTATGAATTTTATTACCAAATTCCTAGATATTCAATAAAAAGGGTGGAACTTTTGGCTTGATCTTATAGATGATGTTAGTGTTATATGCTTTTGATTTGTCTATAGATGCTTTCACCTTTTCCATAGGCATATTTATAGTAATGGATTTATAGAGAAGATCTTTTGGCTTAGTAATCTAAGTTAACTCATGAAGAGTTATATTCAATTTGATCTTCTTCATATCCTCAACAATATTATATCCTCCTTTGATTGGTTCTTCCTTGATATACTACTGATCATTCCCCTTTATAGGGGTGGATTATTGCTTGTTTTTGGATTATGAGGAATCACCATGGTATTTGGAGGAGTCAATGTTGTGAGTGACTTCTTATTCCTTATATTTTATGCACCTCTCTAAAACTGCTAGAAATTTTGAACTTCATCCAGGTTATCCTCTAACTCATTTTCATCTTCACCTAGAAAAGAAAATTCATGAGTTTAAAATAACATGCAAGTGCTAAAAGAGCCATGACCTAGATGATGATAAAGTGGATTATACATCTGATATTGTCTAACCACCTCTATTTGAAAGATTTTAAATTTTGTGTAAAATTCAATGTTGTTGAGTTCACCATGCTTAGAAATATTATGAATTTTAAACCAATTGGGAAGATCCATCTTTATTATGTTGATCTCTAGAATCTTGTTATGTTATTTAGTCCTATTGAGTAGTATATTATATCTTTAGAATCTAGTATTTTGATTACTAGTTGGGCCACTTACATTGCCCATCTTCCTTTGCATATTGGAGAAATCATTTCTTAACTTTTGAACCATATTATAAATAAAATATAGAGATACCTTTGTGTAGTTAGTACCTTGTAAAATGGTAGTTGGGAGTGTAGTTACTTGTTGGTTCTATTGATAACCACTACCCATCACATGATTATTTGAGTAGATGAAATTTGGTTATGTTTTCTACATCAATGGAAGCAATAAGTATAATTGGTTCTGATTGAATGTTGGGACATTCTACCTTACCTTTGGAGCTAGATTTAGTGCTAGAAATTTTTTGTTGACATTAGGCACTCTAGGCATCTGAGGAATGAGCTACCTATCTATGGTGATAGCCTCTTCAAATGTTAATGCCAAAGTGTTAGACATAATTTATCTTCTTAAGAATATAATAGTGATAGGTTCTAAGGTGATATTATACATTTTTAACACTAATGCCACATCTAGTTTATATTTTAGGGTTAACTAGTTGTACATATTCTACCATTTTTCATTTCAAGCACATATGGGCACATTAGGTTCCCTCTTCATGCTAATGAAGTGATGGTATACCAACCTAGTATTGGTGACTGTCCAAATTACATAAGAAAAGTTACTTGAAATTCATCCCAAGAAGTGATGGAATTTTTTATTAGATTAAAATACTAATCATAAGCAACATCCATCAAAGTAAAGGGAATAATCTACATGTAACATCCTCATCTATGATATTCATTAATCTTAAATCAGTGTTAACTGATTTTATATGTTCCTTTTCTATCCTTATTCTTGAATGAGAATAGGATAACAAGTAATTTTTGGGATTCCAAGGCAAATCATGCACATCTCCTGGGTCAATGATAGTAGATCCAACTAACCAAGGTTGTTGCTGAGTCATTGGTTGATTAACAGTTAAAGGGTTCCTTATAAGTAAGGGGTTCCCTACTATAGGGGAATTATTCTAAACTGGGGTTATTATCATAGTTCTAGGTTTCCTATGATTTTACAAGGGTGAGACTAATAAACCATCCTAAGAATTATATCTGGTCACTCTCTTGGGTGACTCTAGTACACCTCTATACAAAGGATAACTACTCCTATAGGGGGTATTGGCCCTCCTTCTAGCACCAATATAAAACTATTAATGTGGGTTTCATGCACACCACAGCCTTAATGAGGTAGCCTCTAACACTTTAAGATCTCAATGAAGGTAAACTCCACTCCAAGGCATGAGTTATATTTATGCGATCTATTACAACCTATTTATGTAATAGCAGGTATGGCATACAAGTTGTTAACAAAGTTTTTGGATGGAAGTGTGGCTCCTATTAAGGGTAGTGAATCTCTATGTGAGTTGGACGGGAGATTGGTTGCTAATCTAGAGTGGGTATATATAAAAAAATAGAAAAAGGGATTAAAATGTAAGGCAAAAAAGAAAGCTTCTTTGATTTTTAGGAACTACTTCCCTAGCTAGTCTCTAAAAGGATAAGTCATCTTCGAAACTATGTCTATTTATAGCAATAATTTCACGCAGACAATCAGCCATAACTAAGAAGTATAAGGAGATAAAGATGCAATAAATTCCAAAGCCTTAGACAAAGGTTGTTACTTTTAGGGTAGATGTTGCACACCCTTGATCAAAAGATTATGGCTAAGGCTAGTGAAGTAGCTAAGGTAACTGTTATACACACACATAAAACTACATCCAAGAAATCACTCATGCATAATTAATATTATGAATCAGTTTGAATTTGAATATATTAACCAATATATTTACCAATATTTCTATAATTGTTACACATTTTTAGATAAGTACATTAATTAAAATAATCAAGAATCCATTTATAGCTTTTGTATAATAAATATTATTGAAACATACAACCAAAGAAAGTAATAATTAATTACATAGAAATTGGAAATAAAATACATGAATACATTTTATAATGATCAATATTGATGTTTTTCCTGTATTAAAAAATTTTGTGACAAAAAATCCAAGTTTGATTACAATTATTTATATAGACTTGGGTAAGGGGTTTCCTCATCCTCCACATTCATGAAAGATTGATGCATGTGATAGTCAGAATATGAGTTCTAACTATGGTCTAAATCTATATAAGAGTATACTTATAGTTATAAATTTAATATATCCTTTACCAAAACTATGCAACATGTGCATATATATAAATATAGAGGTAATTTTTAATAATTATAGCTTGAACTGCATGCAAACTTTTGAATATGTGTTATTTTACCAAAACTACACATGTCTCCTTTTATAAGTTATTAAAACAATTGATTGATCTTTTAGATTAGCCACCTTCAAATGGAACTCTAACATATGAATTAAGGAACAAAATCACTTTAAAAATGTTTTAGAACTAGTGATAATATTTTTAGCCATGACTGATCTAAACTATCCATTACATCCTCACGTATACCTTTTATAGAAGATGGATCTTCACTTTTATTTTCATTATTCAAATTAATACATATATGTTCATACTCTAACTTAATTTTCTAACCCAATGTCTAATGATTTATATAACTCAAGTGTTCAAAGATCTAAATATTATGTCCATAATGCCTCACTAGATTTTGAAATGTGATACATGTCAACACTTGATTGAGTTTAAGATCTTTGCAAAATCCACCTAGAAATCGCACCATCATTCCTTATGTACTGGTGTAACATGGTTCATTAGATTTTAGTGATTTTGGCTCATTGACTCCTATATGATTGACACTTGTCATTCATTATTTTTCTCTACTTTATATGTGTGCCACTTGGTAGTTGCTTGAGGATTTATTATTTTATGTATTGGTATTTTTGATTCTTTTTGTGGGTCATTGAATCTATGTACTAAGCTCTCAGGATGATGAAACTTATCACTCTCAGGATATTTGACATTTTAACTCACTCTCATGGAGATTTGACATTTCAACTTACTCTCATATCATTCAATGAAATAGGCCTGAGAAGATGGGTGCCATAAGATCTTGGCCTAGACCTTTTAGGTTATACTTTGATCATGTGGGTATGCCACTTGGCAACTCCCTATTTAATCTAATACCTTTGAAAAGTCTCATTCTATCTCACACTATTGGATCAACTCTATGGATCAATGTGAACTATTAATCTATTGTGTCCACTTTTGAATCCAATCAAGTGATTTATGAGGTTAAATTTGACATTTTCATGACCATCAACTAATGTCCTAATGATTGTCAAATGACATCCATATGACTATCAAATTTAATTGTATAAATTAGCCATTATCAAGGTTACATTTAACATTAACCCAACTACCAAATAATGTCTTCATGATCATCAAATGATGTCCATGTAATTATCAAATTTAATCGCATAAGTTTGACACATTGTCGAGTTTAAATTTGAACTTTATGCAACTATCAAATGATGACCTCATAGCTATTAAATGATGTCCACATGACTATCAAAATTAATGTCATCAACTTGACATGTGTCATTTCTTTAAGATTCCTTGCTCTTGTAAACATTAGCAAAACATGACTTAACATAATACTTTAGGAAATATGTATAAAGGACCGTGCATGAATATTCTATCCTAAGGTCTTAGTATTAGTAAATATTATTTAGTCCTAGGATAAAATATTAAATTAAGATCAAAACATAATGAAATGCTCTCAAAATAAGGGTGCCACTTGGCAATATGGTATTGGTCTCAAGGTAATTATTTTGGGGGAATTGTTTTGAGATTTATATGTGGGGGTAATTATCTCAGATAAAATGGTTGCAATAATTATCTTGAAGGGTCATTTAATTAGACAAACTATCCATGACACCAAGTTTACAATAATTTCATTAGGGGAATTATTTTTGAAAAAATGTTTGCAATAATTATCCTAAATACCTAATTCTCTCAAATAAAATGTCCAAAGGAATGTTCAAAGGGATCATCTCAAAAGGTCTTAAGGGCATGATGTTTCAGACAAAATGTCTGAAGGAATTGGCCAAAGGGAAAAAGGTCCTAGGATGAATTTCCTAAAGGGTAGGGTCATAGGGTAACGTGCCTAGGATAAAAGTCTCAAAAGGCATGTGTGAAGTGAAAAGTCTCTCAAATAAATTTTTTGAAAGAATTGGTTGAAGGAAAAAGTCCTAAAAGGTTGGTGTAAAGGGTAAAAGGGCCTTGGAAAAAAGTATCTAAGGGTAATTTTCCACTTCAAAAAGGGTGTAATGTTCATTTTAAAAAGTTTGAAAGGGTTGATTCATAAAGTTTAAAGGGCTTGTGCCCTTCGGGGAATTTTTTTAACCTTTTACATCTGAAAAATGTCTAAGATGAAAATTCTAAAGGAACTGGTCTATAGAAAATTATCTTGGGACAAAAATCTCGAAGGGTAGGCTCATAGGGAAAAATACCATTCCAAAATTTCCAAAGGGTAACCATAAAAGTATCAAAGGGCACTTTCAAAATGTTGAAGGGTGTGTTCAGAAAGTTAGAAGGAATATGCGTCTTTGAAAAAAAAAATTAAGTGTAAGTTGGAGGGAAAAAAAGAATTTCAAAATTTTAGAATGAATTCTATTGGAAAAAATGGCTACAACAAAAATGCCAAAGGACATATTGTATAAAGCCTGAAGGGTAGGTTCATTTCCTCAGAGAAAATATCTTAGATAAAATGTTTGAAGGATCTCAATTAGCTTAGGAAAAATGTCTCAAACAAAATGTTTTATGGAATAGTTCAAAAAGGAAAAGGAAAAGGAAAAGGACAAAAGTCCTAAAGTATATGTGTGAAGATGTCGAAGGGAATTTCAAAAATTTTGAAGGGAAATTTAAAAATGCCAAAGGGTACTTTATATCTAGTAACAATCTAAAGGGTCCACTTCATAGGACATTTATCCAAGACAAAATTCCCAAAGGATCTACTTCATAAATACCAAAGAGTAATATCAAAAAGGTTGAAGAGAAATTTTCACAAATCTTGAAGGGTAGGTTTAAAGGGGATGAAGGGAAATTCTATCAGTGAAAGTGTATTGGCATGATTGTCCACAAGAATAGGTATGATTTGGGGAATTTGTTTCGATAGAACTCTATGAAGATAAAATTCCATCAAAAATAATATTTGAAAGAATAAACTTGAAGAACAATTCATGCAAAACAATAGTTCCAAAGAGAATCCAAAAAAATAAGTCTAAAAACATAAACCCATTAAAGACTCCCAAATAAGATTAGTCTATGAAAACACAATATCAATGTTACTCTACCAAAGTATAAGAAGGCCAATAATACATCTTCTCCCATATTTCTCATAAACATATAGAAGAGGGGCTCAAAGTCAAGACCAAATTCTAAAAAAATTGGGTTCCCATTTCCTTATGGGAAAAAGGGTGTGTTAGGTACAACAAATGATGACTTACAAGGGGAATACTCCTAAGTATTCAAGAACCTAAAACTCTAGTTTGAAATCCTAAATTAATCATGAAGTGTGCCATAAAAGAATACTTAAATCATAAATATGAAAGAGACTCCTAAGTAGATTCACATAACATATTTTCCTTCTATTTTTCTTGGATCTATGTCAAATGTGTAGTTTATTTAACCCCTATTTTGATGAGTTTTTCAAAGGCTTGATAAATCCATAGGTTTCATTATAGTATCTATTAAATGTCAAAAATAAGGGAAACTTAGGAATTTTTCTACTACCATCTAGGAATCCATAGCCCTGATAAAGACACCTTGGGATCCTTCTCTTTTCATTCCATTATTTTTTTTTGATCATGATGTGTGGTACATTGACCTTATTTCATCATGTAAAGCTTTTGATTTTCTTCAAATTTTCTTTTACTCTTTTGAATCCATTTGTTTTTTCTTATTTTGTTTTTATTTTGTTCTTAAATGGAAAGAGAAGAGATGGAACCCCAGTAAGCTGGTATAATTATTAAACAAATCATTTCTAGAATGTCCCTACCAACTACACCTATACCTAGAATTATCACCTCCAATAGGTATTTAATGTGATAAGTGCATTTGATCCAATAAAATGATAAAAATTTCTAAATTTGTATGAAATCTAAGATAAACTTCCATATTTTTGGTAAAAGTATTTAATTTTGATATCATTCATAATAATCCATGATTACCTACTGCCATCCTAAAGACTCAAAAACATAGAAATACACCCAATCTATAAACTAGTCCTAAAGTTTCAAGATTTTAAGTTTCCCCTTTTTTAAAATTCATAAGCTAAATTAGTTTGGATTTTAACTTGGTTATAATGAGAACAAACACAATTATGATCATTTGAGAAAGCAAAGAAAAACTAATATAAGAAAGCAAGAAACTAGACTAAGAAAGCACTAGAATCTAATCTAGAAAACACAAAATATAATCTATGAAAGAAAAATACTAAAAGCAAGAAAGATTAATCTAGAAAGTACAAAAATAGTCTATGAATGTAATAAATTTAATCTATGAATGTAGGGAACTATTATAAGAAATTGATAAATATAATCTAATCTTACAGCTACATTCTTCTATCCATCATTACTCAGTAACATTAATCAATGGTATAGCCTTAAATTAGTGCTTTAGGAACTATCCACTGACTAGATATGTAATCTCATTACATTGGAGGTCCTTAAAAAAATGCTTTATTACCCATGATCTCTAAAATTTGGTATGGTCTAATCCATAGTGGGTCAAACTTGTCATGTTGTCATTTCTTATCATAGGCTTTATCCTAAATTATTAATAGATCTAAAATCCTTAATGATTTAACTTTCACTCTCTTATGAAACTACCTCTTGACCACATCTTGGTGTTTGGTGAATGTCTGTAAGGCCTTAGTCCTTGAATCTTCCATTTCTATTGTCTCTAGCAACCTTGATTCTACTTTATCACTTGGTTCCATGTAGTTTTGCATAAACTAATAGGTGTTTAGCTTCAAAATAATTGATAATATAGTATTACATCCATAAACCAATAGATAGGGTGAAGCTTTAAGGGCTTACTTATGTTTATTCTGGTATACACAATGAGCATACTTAAATAAATTATGCCACTCCCTAGGCTTGTCTCCAACTAAATTTTTAATTGCATTTATTAGATTATTGTTCATTGATTATACTAGTTTATTTACTTGAGGGTAAAGACTAGAAGCTAACCTAATAATTATCATGTTGTTGTGTGCCCATTCAGTAAATTGTAATGATATAAAATTTGATCCATTATGACAAACCAAATAAATAGATATGCCAAATTTGGTTTTTATGTGTTCCGCCAAGAAGTGAATCACATCGTGTGCTTTATAATTACTTACACCTATGGATTTGGTAAATCTACTATAATAATCTATAGTAGTAAGCAAAACTTATGGCCTAATCAATAATTTGGATTGATGATGCTAAAAAAGTATAAATCCCACTGGGTAAATGGTCATCCTTTAACAACTGGATGTAAAGGCATTGTTGTATGTAATTCTCTCTTATCTAAAGCTTGAAATTAATGTCATGTTCTCACATGAGTGTGAGCATATTTAAAAACTTTTGGCTAGTAGTATCCCATTATTAAAATCTTATGGGCTATGGTATTACCAAAAGGATGACCACTACCTATTTTTTGATGCAAGTTCTCTAAGATTTCTTTAGCTTCCTCTACAGATACACACCTAAGGTAAATAAATTCATAATTTATTCTATAGAGAACTCCCTTATTAATCATGTAATGAGTATATTTGAGCCTCAAAGCTCTTTTTATCTCTGTATTGAGCTATGAGGAACAAATTCCTATAAGTAAATACTATATTATATTAGTATACCATTCTCCTTTATATTTTTGAGCTTCACATACCTCTTCAACTATGATATATATATTTGATTCAGTCATAATATGAATAATTCATTTCCCTTGAATGATATTTGTAGGCTTGATCTCTATGTCAAATTATTGTAATTTTGCCATCCATTTGCCTCATAATTTGCCTAGCTCATTCTATGATAAGGTGAGATTGACAATGGGATTAGGCATGATGTTAATGACTTTAATACTCAAGATGTAGTGTCAAAAATTCTTCACCACTTTGATAAAGGATAAAATATTTTTGTTAATCATAGAGTACTTGAGCTCTACATATTTCATATTTGTGCCCATTAATGTGATTGAATGCTTGGTCTCATCCTTCTTTTACCTGATGACAATAGTAATCATATGCTCTAAAGAAAATGATTACAGATAGAAATATTTATTAAAATTTGGATTGATTAGCATTGGAGCTTGTGATATTATGTCTTTAACGTCTTATAAGGACTTTTAGGATTTAAATATCCATTCTATTTTGGCATCTTGCTTGAGTGTGGTGTTTTATAAGTTTGTTGATCTCTGTAAATCTTGAGATGAACTTCCTTATGAAGTTAATATCTATTAAGAATGATTTTATCTCTTTCTTGTTTTTTGGTTAATGAATTTTTGAAACCAGCTAAATTATATTTGGATCAATGGTGATCCCATTCTTGGTGATAATGTGACCCAAACATTTTCCTTCAATCACTCCAACTATGATAATTTTTGGGTTTAATGAAATACCAAAACCTATGTATCTCTTGAATATGGACTATAGGTGACTTATGTGATATTTCCTATTCTTTGAAAATATTGTAAGATCATCCATATAGATGATTATGCATTTTCCTATTAGTCCTTTTAATGCATGATCCATGGCATGTTGAAATGTTGATCCTACATTTATTAGGTTGAATGACATCCTCTTATATGCATAAGTTACCCACTTTGGGGTGAATACCATCTTCATTTTATCCTAAAATTTCACCAAAACCTGATTTTAGCTTGAAAATACATCCACAAAAGACATCATTTTAGAACCACTTACTATTTGTATCACCTCATCCAAATAAGGTAAGGGATAATTGTATTTTTTATAAGAATTATTCATATTTTTGAAGTCCACACATAATCTGATCTCACCATTCTACTTTCTTATTGGGACCAAAATTACCACCTAGGTAGAATGTCAGATTGGGGAGTTTATTTTTGCATTTAAAATCTTCTCCACTTCTCTATGAATTTGTTTGATTCCTCTTTAAATAGGTATTTGAAGAGATTAAAAATTCCCTCTTTGTTTTATTCCTCTTAACATAGTCGTTTAATGTCCTTATCAATGATGATTTGGGATTTGAATGATCTAGAATTAGTTAGAAACTAGATAATCTACTAGTCATCATTAATGAATTAGAAATTTTATACATTATTTGGAATATAGTCATAAAGTACCAATTTAATTGATAAAATTTTTACCTTAGATTCTTATAGTATCCCTTGATTAGCAGCTAACAAATCATTAGTTTAATTTTTCTATATAGGAAGCGATATGATGTTGAAAAATTCAATTATTTCAAATAAGTCCCACACTCTATGCTTATATCTCTTTAAATAAGATAACTTGAATTTGTATTTATTTATGATCTAGTTGACCACCAACTCTAAGTCATCTAATACTAGTATCTACTTCATATTATTCTTGAGTGTAAAATGTAATCCCAAAATTAGAGCCTCATACTTAGCTTAGTTGTTAGTGCATGGACATTTTAACCTATATGCTACCAATATTTTTTACCTTTCAAATCAATCAACTTGATTCTAGTGCCTAATCTCTACTTGGATCTAACACCATCAAAGCACAAAGTTCATAGCTGATTAAAACCATCAAATTTTGACTTTTATACTTGATTTTGCATAGTAAAAGTATAAATACAAAGGTTAAGAGACTCATATTTTACCTATTTATTATTTAAATTGTACTCTATAATAGGATACTTCATTGCTAGTTCTCTATCAATTTTGATTTGATTAAAAATTACTCTCCATGGTTTCCATATATGAGAAAAGTCTATAGAGAGATATCCATTAAGTGTTTTGGACCAATCCCTACTCAACAATAGGTGGTAACCTTTAGGTATGTCCACCACTAGAATATCAATGGTCATTTGGACTCTTGACTCAAATGCTACTTGAACTCTCACATTGTTCAATTCTTGAACTACTAAGACCATTTTCTTATCCAATTGAGAAATTATTATCTTTAAGGGATTTGGAATGAGACCTAGCTTTTGACATATGGATGTAGGAATAATAGTTGTAGATGATCCAAAATCAACTAAACATTTATGAATGTTCTTACTGAATGCCCAAATAGTCTTAAAAAAGGTGTAAATTATCTTGCTCTTGTAGATGATGGTGTTAGATGCTTTTGATCTATCAGTGGATGATTTTTCTTTTCTCATAGGCATATTTATAGTAATAAACTTATAGAGTAGCTCTTTTTGCTTGGTAGTATGAGCTAACTCATGAATATTTATATTCAATTTGATCTTCTTAATATCCTCAATAATATTGTATCCTCCTTTGCTTGGTTATTCCATGCTCTATTGCTAATCATTTCCCTTTAGAGGGGGTGGATTATTATCTAATTTAGGATTAGGAGGAATTACCATGGTAGTTTGAAGAGTTGATGTTGTGACTGGATACTTATTCCTTAGACTATATGCACCTCTCTAGAACTAATGGAAAGCATGAACTTCATCCATGTTATCCTCTGGCTCATTGTCATTTTCACCTTGAAAAGGAAATTCATGAGTTTTAAAGAAAATGGCAATGCTAGAAGAGATAGGATCTAGATGATGCTCAGGTAGATTAAAATTTTGATTTTGTCTAACCACCTCTCTTTGAATGATTTTGAATGCTACACAAAATTCATTTAGTTGAGCTCACCATTCTCAAAAGTATTATGAATTTTGCATTGATTAGGAAGAGTCATCTTTACTATGTTGATCTTTGGAAGCTTGTTAGGATTTTTAGGCCTATTGAATCATTTATTGTATCTATAGAATCTAGTATTTTGATTTCCAATTGGGCTATTTACATTACCCATCTTCCTTTACATTTTAAGGAAATCATTGCTCATCTTTTGAACCATCTTCTGAATAGAATCTAGTTCTACCTTTATGGAATTAGTACCTTGTAAAATAGAAAATAGGAGTGAAGCCACTTGTTGGTTCTAATGATAACCAATACCTATTACATGATTGTTTAATTAGACATAATTTGGCTATGTTATCTATTTCAATGGATGCAATGTGTACAATTGGTTCTAATTGAATGTCAAGACATTCCTCTCTACATGTAGAACTATATTTAGTGCTATAAAACCATTATTTACATTAGGCACTCTATGAATCTAAGTATTGAGATACATATATATGGTGATAGCCTCTTTGAATGTTAACACTAAAGTGTTAGTCATAATTGATCTTCTAAAGAACATAATAGTGATAGGGTCCAAGGCATTCTTGTACATTTCTAATGTTAATGCCTCCTCTATTTTATATCACGAGGTTAAAAAAGTATGCATCTTTTTCCATCTTGTGTTGAAATCATATATGGGATAATTAGGTTTTCTCTTCATGATGGTGAAGTGTTGGTATACCAAACCAATATTGGTGGCCTATCCAAACTGCACAAAAAAAGTTATTTGACATTCATCCCAAGAAGTGATGGAATTTTTTGTTAGATTTAAATATGAATCATAAGAATAATTTATCAAAGTAAAAGGGAATAATATGCATGAAATATCCTCATCTATGACATTCATTAATATAAAATTAGGTTTAACTAATTTTATATGTTCCTCTATTTTCCTTACTCCTAAAGGAGAAAAGGATGGAATGTACTTTTTGGGATTCTAAGGCAAATCATGAACATATCCTAGGATGGTGATAATAGATCCAACTAAGTAGGGATATTGCTGAGCCATTGTTTTATAAATAGGTAAAGGGTTCCTTACAAGTAAGGGGTTAACTACTAGAGGGGGAGTGTTTTGAACTAGGAATGTTGGCATAGTTCTAGGTCTCTTATGATTTGACAAGGGTAAGACTAATAAACCAACCTATGAATTATATTTGGTCACTCTCTTGGGTGACTCCAGTGCAACTCTATGCAAAGTATAACTACTACTATGGTGGGTGTTAGCCCTCCTTCTAGTGCCAATGTAGAACTATTGATGCATATTTTATGTACACCATAGCCTTAATGAGGTAGCCTCTAACATTTTACTTTCTCAATGGAGGTAAAATACACTCCAGAGCATGAGTTGTAGGTGTGCAGTCTATTATAACCTATTAATGGAATAATAAGTAGGGAATGTAGGTTGTTGACAAGGTTTTTCGATAGAGGTGTGGTTCCTAATAAGGGTAGTGAATCTCTATGTGAGTTAGATGGGATGGTTTCTAATATAGAGTGTGTATATCTCAAAAAAAATTCAAAAAAGGGAGGTAAATGTAAGGCAAAAAAGAAACATTTCTTGGTTTTTAGGAACATGGTCTCTAAAAGGACAAGTGCTCTTAGACCTTATGATTGTTGCTAGCAAAAATTGCACACACATAGTCAGACATGGATAATAAGTCTAAAGATATAAAGATACAATAAATTCACAAGCCTTAGAGAAAGGTTTCTCCTTTTATGGTAGTTCTTTCATACCCTTGATCAGGAGATTATGGCTCAGGCTAGTGAAGTATCTAAGTTAGCTATTACATACACACAAAAACTACATCCAAGAAAGCACTCATGTACAATCAAAATTATGAATGAATTTGAAATTAAATATCTTAGCCCATATATTTACCAGTCTTTCAATAGTTGTTTCACATTTACAAATCATTATGTTAATCAAAATAATTAAGAATCTGTGTGTAACTTTTGTACACTAAATTTTATTGGAACATACAACTGAATAAAATAATAATTAATTACACATAAATTGGAAATAAAATACACAACCACATTTGTTGATGATCAAAACTATTGTTGTTCCTATATTCAAAAATTCTCTGACAAAAAATCCAAGATGGATTAAAATTATTTATATAAACTTAGGGAAGGGGTCAACTCATCCTCCAAGTTCATGCAAGGACATTGCACTTGATAGTTAGAACATGAGTTCTAATTGTGGTATTAAACTATATAAGAGTCTATTTATAATTATAAATTTAAGATAACCTTTACCAAAACTATGTAGCATGTGCATGTGTATAAAGATAGAGGAAAATTTTAACAATTATAGCTTGAACTACTTGTAAACTTTCAAATATGCATTATTTCACCAAAACTGTACATGCCTCCTTTTATAGGTTATTCAAGCAATTGGTTGATATTTTAGATTAGCCACATTCAAATGGAATTCTAACATATGCATTAAGTACCAAATTCACTTTACAAATGTTTTAGAACTAGTGACACTATTGTTAGCCATTGTTGTGTAGACTAATTACCCAGTTATTAATAGATTCACTAGTCTTATTAAACATTAGTTGTCAACCCTGGGTGCACAAGATTTTCAAGAGTGTTAGCACTATATATGGATTACTGATTAAGAAATCAATTTACTTTTCTATTTTTAGTATAATGAATTTATGATAAATGTACCAAATATATAGATATTATGAAGTTGTGATAGAATTACATAACTATTCCATACTTATGTATTATACATACATCACACTTATAATCAAACTTAATAATAAAATCAACTTACACATCATAATAATAATTAAGAGGGTCAGGATCTTCATAGAAACTCATTCTAAGGGCTCCCTTTTTCATTCAAAACTAAGTTCTAATCCCTCTCTGAGAGAATTCACAAACTTCTTACAATTTCAAATTTCTCATTACTCAATTCTAAATGCAAAGGCTATAGTTCAAAAACTTTTTCTATTATTTCCTCCAAATTCTAACTTCCAGTCTGATCTAGGTTCTACCTTTAATTACAAAAGGTAGTTTATTAAATCTTAACCAAAAAAACCAAACTAGGAAAAAATACAAATACCTGTAAAATACACCAGTCAACCTTCAAGTAGTTAGTAACAGAAGTTACTTGTTTTAAGTTTGACTAGGTTACAGATAAGGCATACTATTTTGTTGTTTTATTTCCTTTTGTCTTTTATTATTATCCTTATCTTTACCATCTTTGGAAACACACTCAAAATCTCTTTGCATGTAGGGAATCCATAAAACACCTATGATTCTTCCCAATCATTCATTTTATTTCTTGAAATAGCTAGATGTGTCTATAAGATCTCCTCAATAATGACTTTGCTTTGCATAGTGGCTACAAGCACTCTATAGTAGCTATAAGCAACCTATAGGTGAATCCTTTAGTTTCTATGAGCATTATACAGTGGTTATAGGCAACTTATAGGTGAAGCCTATAGTTTCTATGGGCATGACCCTTCAAATTCTTGTTAGATAAAGTCATACCAATATAATTCAATAAAGGAAAATCATCAATAATTCATAACATAATGCACACATGAACACGTGTGTGTGCACGCATGTGCGCACATGCGCGTGCATGCACGCACGCACACACACACACACACACACACACACACACACACACACACACACACACACACACACACACACACACACACACACACACACACACACACACACACACACACACACACACACACACACACACACACACACACACACACACACACACACACACACACACACACACACACACACCCACCCGCGCGCGCACGTGCACACATACAGACACACGTGCGCACAACACGTGTACACACACGCGAACACACACACACACACACACACACACACACACACACACACACACACACACACACACACACACACACACACACACACACACACTACTGAACATACAAAATCATAAATCCATTCATTCATTTGCATTTGTGATGGATAGTTATGGTATTTACATATAAAAAGACATAGGCTAAGCAGGGATGCAGCTATAAAAGTAAGCAATTTGTGGCCTCATCACTCCCCCCTACTTGTCCTCTTACTCAACCTCGAGAAAGCCTTGGCTGTATTCTAAAACCAAAAAATTTTCTAAAGTCTAGGGGTTCAAGATATCCTAAGCCTTAAAATATATAAAAAAATTTAGCATCCTCAATGTGTTTCCATCTTTTCTTATCTATCTCTCTATTAGCTATAACATTTCCTTCCCAGTTAGGGATAGGGAACCAAAATATATGGGGTTAAAACATCAATCCCAACCATTTCACTCTTCATTTCTTGAAAATTTCAATATATAAGTATACTCTATGGATGGCCTCCCTCAATTTTTTAGGGGAGTATGATTCCTTCTTTATCAAGGCATCTAAGAGTTATTCCCTTCTATGAGAGTAGGGAATAAAAAATTGTCTTCCATCTCCTTCCATGAGACTTAAATAGTGGTTCTAGAATTCCACCTATTTTTTGACAACCCATTCCTATGGAGCATTTGTGTTTATAAATGAGATCCATTCTTCTACTACAACATCTAAATCTTTGGATTCACTTCTGATCATCAGGGTGGCTTCTTTCTCTTTTCCTTGATATCCTTCCATTTGTTTTCTTCTTTCAATTTCATTCAAAATGTATGAGAAAATGCATTTAATAAGACACCCCCCAAATATATGTTGGGATTCCACTTTGTATCACTGGGAACAACATACTGGTGAATTTATAATTCATTTAGTTGGGCTTGGAGATTAGGATGAACTTGTCTATACTCATTAAAGAAAGATCTTGGGTTAGATACCATATAAGATTGATCATTATAAATCCTATCATATAATTTCAACCATTATTATTCCAAGTACACAACATATACTCTAGAAGGGGGTCTACACTCCATTAATAGCTCAGTAGTTTCATGCAATTTACCAATATTTTCCTTCAGATATCTGATCCTATTTTTAATAAATTATAATTTTTCTTCAATTCATCATGTTTTTATTTTGATTCAACATATATCTTGAATATTTTCACCAATTACTTGTGGTAGGATTCATTATTAATAAATTTTTCCTTTAGTAAAATCAAAAGATTATCAGTCTCTACTAGAGTTGTGGTTGAGAAATCCACATCAATAACTTATTCTATAGTGGGTGTTGTTCTAGTAGGCAATGGAGGAGGAAATCCTTGATAGAAGGGTACCAAAGCTAGAACATGTAATACTACAAGGGATTATATGGCCAAGGTGGATGAGGATGTTGTAGGTTCCTCTACTTCCTTCTCTTTGTCCCTAGAGGGTTTTACAAACTCTACTACTCTAAGAAGTGTTTCAATTCCTCATTTTCCTTTCAATTATATTATCTCATTTCTAAGTCTGTATATTTCCTCTATATCTTGTTCCAATGTTTGGAACTCCTGATCATGAGAAATTTTTTATTATTTTCTTCTTTTTTCCATAACTTCATCTTCAACCAATTATTTTTCTCCTACATGTTCTTCTACCTCTATAAATTCTTCCACTATTTATCTAATGTTTTTTAGGAGATCAATGTCTTCATCAATGAATCTAGATGGGAGAGGTGATTATTCTTATTATTATACCTTAGAATATCCTTCATCAGTAAACCATGCTTCTATTTAAAATCTATCAATATTTTTCTTAAGCCTAATCTCTTTCCTTGGTTCTTCATCATCATTGATGGCTATGGTTAAGGAGGTTGTAGTGGTTTTTTGTTTCTTCATCTTTTGAAATCTCGTAAGAGGAGGTCTCCTTCTTTTTGACATAATGGGTTTCTTCCCCTTGGTTTTAATTTTCCTTGTAGGAGGAGTGACTGATGGAGTTTATGTTTCTTGTGCATCAGTTGACAAGGGAACCTCTTCTTGTCCAATAGGAGATAGTGTGAAGGAACCAATTTGAGGTGAGGACATAATGGGAGAAGGCACATGATTTTGTGGTTTTTCCTCTTCTATATCAAAAGGAGATAATACTAATCTTTACTTCTTATTATTTCTCATAGTAGTCTCACATGGACCTTCATTGGCTATGGGCTGACCAACAACACTAGTGCCCTCAACATCTTCTTGAATAATTTGTTGGGGCTACTCCTTAGGGGATTCCCTCTCATCAGTGCCTTCTTATTTCTAGGGTGCAATATTTTCTAGGGCCAAAAATTTCTCCCAAGTGAGGTCAGATCTGACAAAAGCTATTCCTTTTTTAATTACGATCCATATGAGGTGGTAGTGAGATATGGTTTTTTAGTTCCCTTATGACATTATTTGGACATTATTTTCAAGATATTCCATAAGAAATTAGGAATATTAATGACTTTATTATGTCTTAAATGATTTATAAATTTGAAATATAGATTGTAAATGAGGGAATATATTCCCTCATAAATCATGTACCTAATAATATATGATGTTATATCTTTCTATTCTATATGTATACTAAGTCTTTGCACACCTCCTTTCTTTACTACCAATATTTCATTTGCCTAACAAAGCCATTGCTTGGCCTCTTGACCATTGGGTCTATCTTTCTAATTTTTTGCCATGCTTGGTGGCCCAATTGCTTAACTCACCAAGGTTTCAGTAATAAGAAATGTGATGTCACATACAATGGCTTAGTTTTCATCAAAAGAACCTATAAATTCCCTATCAAGAAGCTCTAAAAAATGTTGTAACCATTTAAAATAGGTTGTCTAACCAGCTCTATGGAAGACATCCCAAATGGCTTGGTATCCCTATAAGTGCCTATGGTTAGAAGGATCTCTCCACATGACTAACCCTCAAATTTTAACTTTTATATCAGTCCCTTCAACTAATATTTAGTGGCACACTCTTTGGACTTTATGGAAATCTACCTATAGTAGGTTTGGTCTAAAATAACAAATATGGGGTTTGAAGGTTGTAGGTTTTGGTTCACAAATGGAAAATGTGAGGTTGAAAATTATTGAATCTCAAGGGTTATCATGGTATGTGAGGTTTAACCCTTATAATTATCCCCCCACTTGAGATATCATGTGTACTCAGGTGACATGGAATGAGTAAGAAGTACCAGATAAGATGGGTCAAAATGAGGGATATAAGTGCAAGTTTAGTGGTGATGTGATAGACTTTTGAATGAATGATGAAAATAATAATTATATATGCTTTATTAATACCATACATGATATGTTATAATAATTAATGACATTTTCAATATTATGACAGACCTTTTAATAATGGTGTTCTAGATGTGACACCTAGGGAGTTACATGTGTGTTGGCATGCTAATATTTTCATGTGAGTGATTAATGGGTGTAATGATTGGTTTGGCAGTTAGAATTGGAGTAAATTGAACCCTTTTATAAAGTTATTGGGAGATCAATAATGGTTAGGCATTGATGATGCCTATAGTTCATGTTCATGTTATGTAGGATAGTCTGCATAGAATAAGGGTCTTAAAATTTAGAGGATATATGATTATTGTCATTCCTTAGGGTGGTAATTACAAAGATGAGTGATCTAAGTGATGGAATAAAAGATCCATAGTAGGTAACTGAGGGAATTACTACCTAGTGACCTTCATCTAGATGAACCTGTTGATAGGAGTCTAGATGTTGCTTATCCCCTAGAAATATTGTGCCTGAGGCTTGGCTGTAATAATCAATAGGGTCCTCAACATGGAACCTATGTGATAAATAAAGATAAGATATCACTAGTGAACATAGTGAGACGATCTTCATAAAATGACCAAAACTAGAAATGAATCATTAGAGTCCCTGTAGGTAAAAATTTTGGTCTACAACATTTCCACATGGAAAGAAAAGTTGTATTAGTTATTGTGGCTCTTTAGCTTGGTATTCAGGGGTAGTTTTAGGAAATATATATGACATTTTCTACCCCAGTCCTCCATTATTATATGAGGTTGTCTAATCACTTTCATGTAATACCCAAAAACTAATAGCCAAGCCATGGATGAGAGCTATAGGAGGATTTATCTTGTATTCTCTATAGAAATGTGAGAATAGGTATGAGAGGGTACCTAAAATAGATTCAAAGGTGCCTATAACACACTAAAAATTGATGGCCAATTATGTAGAGGGTGCATGTAGTAGCTTCAAAAATTCCCATAGTAGCTTTAAAAACATATGTGAATAGCTGGGATTTAAGGGATTGCCTTCTCTCTACTTCCTTCTTCACATTACCTTATTTTTTTATTTTTTATTTTTACCCCTAACTAAATAGCAAGTTGATTTTATAATTAGACCCTTTCTATAGATCTAGGTAGCCAACAGGTTAGTTTTCTACCAAGAAGCTACCAATAATGCCCAAAAATGGATTTTCATTATTGGTTTTTTACTCTAACTATTATTTCTAGTAGAATGTTTATTCAGGGTCTTGGCCAAGTCACCTAGAAATGTGACTTGTCAAGGAATAGTGGAATGTCTCATTCATCATACCAGAGGAGGGAAAGGATGTACTCTTCTCCTTCAATTGAGTGTGGACTGGTGCTCTCATTGTCTGGTGGGGCAACATGCCTATCCAAGACATCATTGTATCCATCTTGTAACTACTAGCATATGTGACTATTAAATGATTCATGAGTAAGTGGATTATTATACAACTTGATTCTATGGCCATTGACTAGTAGGAAAAATCTCACTGGATCAGTGGTTTAGAGTTAAACTACTCCATTATCAAAAAAATGCTTAATCTTAAAAGGACCAAGCCATCTGGTCTGGAGTTTACCCTTGTGGTCCTTGTATTTGGAGTCAAAAAGAAGGGACTAATCTTTGCTATGGAATTACCCAATCTTAATATGCCTATCATGCCATCTAATTCATTATTTCTATATAAGTTCTATTTTCTATAATGCCAATTGTTGATATTCATCTAAGGCTTTCAATTATAGAAGCCTTTCTTTCTAGGCTTTAGATATATCCATCCCAAGTTATAGTGATGTTCATAAGGTCTTGTACTCAAATTTGATGGCAAAGATATGTTTTTTTTCATAGATAAACTCATATGGAGTGAAGCTTGTAGTGGTCTTCCATGTGATTCTATAATCCCACACAGCTTTAGGAAGCCTAACCTCCTAATCCTTATGAGATAGTCTAATAGTCTTTGTCAAAATATTTTCTAACTCCCTAATGGTGACTTCCACTTGTCCATTAGAATGTGGATGATATGGATTTGATTTATTATGCCTAATATTATATTTATTGACTAAGGTAGTAATTATATTATTAGTGAATTGGGGTCCCTGATCAATGACTATTTCATGTGGCACACCATATCCAGTAAATATTTATTCACAGAGGAAATATATCACTTTCTCATCCTTGGCATTTGTAAGAGCCTTGACTTCCATTGATTTAGTGATATAGTTAGTACAGACAAGGATGTACTATTTTTTATTGGATTTTGGATCAAAAGTTCCTATAAAGTCTAGGCCCTAATTTTCAAATGGTTTAATCACCATCTCAGGCTATAAAGGCATTTCATCTAAACATGTGGGTCTCCCTATCACTGACATTTATTACAATATACAATATATCATATTTCATCTTTATGGAGTGATGGCTAATTGTATCATGTATTCAAAATGTTGACTGTTGTATACTTAGCTATAAAGTGTCCTCCATAGGGTTCATCATGGTAGGCTTTAAGGATATCTACAACTTACTCTTCTCTGAGACATCTTCTAATGATAGAGTTAGGCCTAGTATATAAAAGGAATCTAGACAATCATGAATATATGACACTTTTGTGAATCAATGATCTCCCTTATTTAGGAAGGAAGTGATGTGGAAGTAACCCTGTTATAATGTAGCTAGCAATATCAACATACCAGGATGTGGTAAAAGAGAGAGAGAATAGGTGCTCATCTAGAAATGAGTCATACATAATGGTATCCTATTCAAGTGTTTACAATCATGATAAAAAGTTAGCCACTACATTATCCTTACAAAGCTTATCTATAATGGTGATATCAAATTCTTATAATAAGAGTATCCATGTTATCACTCTAGCTAGAATAACTGGTTTGTTCATAAGGTACTGAATGGTTGCATGGTCTATATGAAAAATTCTTGATACCCTATGATGTAGTGACATAACTTTTTGATAGCATAGATTATTACTAAGAACTCTTTTTTAATAAATATGTAATTTAATTCTACTACCTGCAAGTTTTTACTTATAAAATAGATGGAATAATCAAGTGCTTCATATTTTTGGCTAAGCATAGCTCCAAGGGTAGTATCTAAAGAATCTATTTGAATGTGTAAGGGAAGTTTCCAATCAAGACCATGTAGAACAAAGGTGGTGTTTAATAATTCCTAAAATTGTTTGAAGGTTGAATCATAAGCAAGAGTCTAGAGAAATTCAACATCTTTAGCTAGAAGGGTGAATAGTGGTGCTACTAATTTACTAAAATTGTTGATGAATCTCCTATAGTAATAGGTATGACTTAAAAAAACTCCTAACATCTTTCTATTTTTTAGGAACATGCAAGTTTTTGATGATGCTAATTTTTGTAGGGTCAACATTAATTTTTGCACTAGATATGTGGTGGCCTAAGACAATACCTTCTATCATAAGCATGTAGAGTTTCTTGTGGTTGAGAGATAGATGGTGATCTTGAAAACATTGCAACACCTTTTCCAAGTTTTTGAGGAATTCATCAAATGTCTCTCCATAGATAGTGAAGTCACCCATATAAATTTATACACATTCATTGGTCATATCTACAAAGATACTCAGGATAGCCCTTTGGAATATGGTAAGAGCATTACATATCCCAAAGGGTAATAAAACATAAGAAGAAGTACCCTAGGTATAAGTAAAGGTGGTAATTTCTTGGTCCTTAGGAGCAATTATAATTTGGTTGTAACCACTGAAGCCATCCATAAAGGAAAAATATTTCTTCCCTTCTAGTGTATCCAACACATGGTTAATGAAGGGTAGAGAAAAGTGATCCTTCATGGTTGTTTTGTTGAGGTACCTATAATAAATGCATACATTTCATTCTCCATTTTCATTTCTTACAATTTCCAAAGGTGACACCCATTCACTATCAGATATAGAATATATAAATCTAGTAGTCAAGATTTTTTGTAATTAGTTTTTGACTATTTTTCAAAGAGCTAGATTCATCCAACGTTGTGGTTGTCTAATTGGTTGGCACTCTTATTTCATGTAAATATGATGTGTGCATTATTTTGGGCTGATTCCTTGCATATCCTCATAATCCCATGCAAAATCACATTAGTTGGCATGTAACATGTTGACTAGGTGCTTTTCCTCATTTAACTCTAACTTGATATTAATAAGCAATGTTTTCCTTGAAGAGATTTTAATTTGTGGTGAGAGTGATTTAATTATTTTCATATTTCTAATGGATCTAATTTGGCTACAGCTATGAGGTAGTAGCTAGTGGAATGTTTTCTATATAGATGCATCAGAATTATCCAATTCCCAAAAGTTGGAAAAGGGCACTCAACACATTGCAAGTGGTTGAGATCTATAGAAGAATTTTGGTAATTATGCTAAAGAACATTAGAGACAATGATATATTTTTATTGATAATCCAACGTGTATTTAGGGTCTATGGTAAATAAAAGAATTAAGGAAGGTTGATCTACCTCATCTTCTTCAGCCAATAATGTAGGCTCTAGTGTAAAAATTAGCTATGTTGTGGGATAAAGAACCAACTACTTAGTGTGGTATCTATTTTATATAATCATGTTACCTATTATATAATTGATACATACATCAGCTATGGAAATAAAAGGTCATCCTAAAATAAGGGGGAACCCACCAAAATTAGACCTAGGCTATAGTATAATAAAATTTCTAGGATACTCCCAAAAATCTATAGTGATGACAAGATCTTCAATTATTCCCTTTAGTCTAACTATAGACATGTTAGCTATTTATAACAATGTAGATGTGGGACAAATATTATTCAACTATAGTTTATGCATAGTTTTAGTTATCATTACATTTATTATATCACCCAGATTGATCAATATGTTGGATAAAAACTGGTCATGGATTTTGAATATTACTATTAGGCATCCAAGATTTGAATAATTATTTGGTAGGGTGTTCCCCAGCATGATGTTTTCTAGTTAGCCAATCACATACATAATATTGGGATCTTTTTTCTTCCTTCCTAGTTTTTATAAATAGAAGTCTCTAACAACTTTGTAATAAATGGGTAGATCTTTGATGGCTTATAATAGAGGGATTTTGATGCAAAGTTTATTAAGTTGTCCCATGAAATCAAATAGTTCAATTGTATGGCATTTAAGGTTGAGATGTTTTAGAAATGGGGGGGTTATTTCATTAACAACTTTATTTGCTAGTTTAGAGAGTTCTTTAGGTGATGGATGTGTGTTAGCATGATCTTATTAGGTTTCATCATCTAATTTCTTTATTATGGGAGGTGTTAGTGGTGGTATAAACTTCATTAAATGGGGGTGAACTTCATTAATGTTCATTGTGTATGATAGGTACTGAACAAGCTCAGTACTGAATGTGGATTACACTAACTTATTTGCAAGAATCTATATGGGTTAGGTAGGTAGCTAGTTAGGCTTGGGTGTAGCTTATGTATTTCAAATAATAAAAGGAGGTTATTGTTGTTGTTTTTATGGATGACATCATCTTGGAGAGATACATCATGGCTGGTTAGGTCTCTAGGGCTATTACCATTGGTTTGTGAATGGTGGGCCTTGGGGTGATCTCCAAGCTTGCATCTAAGATGGGGATACATTTTATAGAGGTTTCCAAGAGGTGGTCGAGTAACTTTATTAAGGTGGATACCAACTAGAATTATGAGGTGGAATATTCATTCAAGGACTAGTCCAATTGGGAGTAGCATTTTTAAATTGTGAATTAAAGGAAGTAAAATTTGAAAAAATGTGGATTTTGTCCCATAACTTGATAAGGTGGTCATTAAACCCATGGATTATTTATGAAACATAGAAAACTTGGTCACTATCTCCTCCTACAAAATTTATCTCTATTGTTTATGATTCCTTAGCTATGATGTGAGTTACTTTAGCCTAAACCTCGTGACATCTATAATCAGCATTTTTCTTCTTATAGTCTAAATAGTAAATGGTCAAGGCTTAATCTATAACTACTTGATTTTATCTTGAGTGTATGCTATCTATTTGGGTTGACAAATGGATAATGATATCTTATTTCATGTCCTATAATAGTTTACTAATCTCAATTTTTGATAGGCCATTTGCAGTTGCCAATGGAGTTTGTTCCTCCTAACTTTGTTTATAGTAGATCTAGAATAATTATTGCTTAGATATTTGATATCCAAGAATGGTAGGTGAGAAATATCTGCTCCACTAATTAGGTCAAATGCTTCTAGACAATCATCTTTGATTCCTTTTAGGAAGATGGGTTTCAAATGTTCTTCTCCAAGTGCACTTTGCATGAATTTTTATACACTGAACATGAACCATTCAACATAATCCTCCAATGATTCATCCCCCTCCTAAGTCATTCAAAATATGTAATTTATTCTATAACTTATTCCTCTTCTATATTCTTGATATTTGGCTAAAAAATTATTTTTCATGTCCTCCCAAGTGTGGATCAAATTATTACCCAATCCCATAAACTAGTGAAGTACTAAGTCTTTAAGAGTAGATGGAAAAAGTTTCAATTTTTGTGCATCTCGCATGTAGTCATATCTTCTCAGAAGATATAAAATTCAATCAAGAATGTGTCTGGGTCTTTTGATAATGTATCTCTAAAATTGGGCAAGGCTGAGGGTGGGATGTTTTTCATTTGTGTTACACCTATTGCATTTGGAATAGGAAATTAAAAATTAATTATGTCTCGACTCCCATTGTCCACAAAATCTTCTTCTCTACTCATGATGGCTCTTCTTATGATATGGATAACAAAGTTACTTAATACTTTATCCTTAAAATCCATGTTAATCCCTTTGTAAACATGATAATTAACATTTATCTACTAATATTCTATCTTTTTACTGGATGAAGTGTCTAAATATTTTCCTGAGGTTCCTTTGATTTGATCAGTAAATCCCTATTCAAATGTTATAAATATGATACTCCTTAGAGTGTCTGGTTCATGTATTTCCTCTCCTTAATTTCTTATTCTAGCTCAACTAATGCTTCTTCTACTTTTATTTCATGTGTTAGAGCTAATATTGCTTCTTCTGCAAGTTGCCTCATTCTATTTATAGTGTTCTCTTATTCAAGAGCCTTTTGACTTATGGTATATTTTTCAAAAAGATTCTTAATTACTATAGGTATTTATGGTTCCTTCCTAGTAGTAACTTGTGGATTGTTTGATAGGAATCTCCCTCGAGAATCTCTTTCTCTTTACATAAACATTATGTCACTCCTTCAATTGCCTATCCCTTCCTACACAGAGTTATTTTTTTTCATTTTCATGTGTTTCAAGGGGGTTGTTTCAGACCAATTTTTTTTTAAATGCTAAAATAAAGGAATGTTGAAATCAAAATAACATGAATTGAAATTATAGTTCTAGAAATCATTAAAAATTAACTACTAAAATTAGGAGAATTTACTTTATAATGTAGGAGAATTTATTCTAGAAAGTAGGATAATTTATTCTAAAAAGTAGGAAATGAAAGAAGAAAAAAATTATTCTAGAAATTAGGATAATTTATTCTAAAAATTAGGAAATGAAAGAAGAAAAAAATTATTCTAGAAAGTAGGAAATGAAAACAAAAAAATTTAAGAGCATGTTTTCCCAAAAATAGATCACTTTTACAAAAGATAAATTCTAGAAACAAGAATTAACTTATGCACTATTTAATTCTATAAACTTAAACATCTAGCATAAGACACTGTAGTGCCCTCACTTAACTTACCTAGCTAGAACTATTGTCCAAGAACTTAGACATCTAGAATAAGACACCTTAGTGTCCTCACTGACTTACCCAACTAGGTATAATAGTGCATTAACCAAAAAGAATTAATGATTGATTTTAGAAACAATAATTGACACCCTCCCCAGTAGTGACACCAAAATGTTGTGTAGACTAATTACCAAGTTATTACTAGATTCACTATTCTAATTAAACATTAATTGTCAACCTTGGGTGTGTAAGCTTTTCAAGAGTGTCAGTATTATTTATGGATTAATGATTTAGAAATCAATTTACTTTTCTATTTTTATTATAATGAATTTATGCTAAATTTACCAAATAGATAGATATTATGAAATTATTGTGACAAAATTACAGAACTATTCCACACTTATGTATCATACATGCATCATACTTATAATCAAACTTAACAATAAAATCAACTTACACGTCATATCAATAATTAAGAGGGTTAAGATATTCATAGTAACTCATTCTGAGGGGGCCCTTCATCATTTAGAACTGAGTTCCAATCCCTCTCCAAGAGAATTCGCAAAATTCTTACAAATTCAACTTTCTCATTACTCAATTTTGAATACAAAAGATATAGTTCAAAAACTTCTACTATTATTTCCTCTAAATTATCTAACTTCTAGTCTAATCTAGGTTTTACCTTTAAATATAAAAGGTAGTTTATAAACTCTTAACCAAAAACACCAAACTAAGAAAAAATAAAAATACTTAGAAACTACCCCAGTCAACCTTTAAGTGGTTAGTAACTGAACTTACTTATTTTAGTTTTGACTAGGATAGAGACAAGGCATATTGTTTTGTTATTTTATTTCCTTTTATCTTTTCTCATCATCCTTGTCTTTACCATCTTTGGTAACACACTCAATGTCTCCTTGCATGTCGGGAATATGTATAAAAATTATGATTCTTCCTAATCATTCATTTGGTTTTCTTAGATAGTTGGATGTGTCTACAAGATCTCCTTAATAATTACTCTGCTTTGCATAATGGTTGCATGCACTCTACAATAGCTACAGGAAACTTGTAGGTAAAACTTCTAGTTATTGCAAGCATTCTATAATGGCTACATGCAACATGTAGGTGAAGCCTATAGTTGCTATGGGCACTCTATAATGGCTACGAGTAACATATAGGTGAAGCTTGTGGTTTCTATGGGTAGCCTATAATGGCTATAACTTAACTAGATTCGATAGCTTTACATGACCCTTCAAATGATTATTAGATAAAGTCACCAATATAATTAAATAAAGGAAAAACATCAATAATTCATAACATAACACACACACACACACATATTAATGAACATATAAAATCATAACTCCATTTTATTTGTATTAGTGACACATAGTTATGTGATTTACATAGAAAAAGACATAGACTAAGCATGGATGAGGCTATAAAATTAATAAATTGGTGGCCTCATCAACCATGACTAATCTAAACTATGTGTTGTATGCTCACCCATGATTTTTATAAAATCTTGATCTTCACTTTTATATTTGGCATTTATATTAATAAATGCATGTTCATACTCTAGCTAAACTATGAGACTCAATGTATAATGATAATATAGTGCAAGATTCCATAGATCTAAGTATTATCTCCATAATGGTCTACTAACTTTTGAGATATGACACATGTCAACACCTGATTGAGTCTAGTATCTATGAAAATTCCACCTAAGACTTTCACCATCGATCCTTATGTATTGTTTTAATGTGGTTCATTAGATTTTAGTGATTTTGGGTCAGAATCCTATATGCTTGACACATATCATTCCTTATTTTATTCCACTTCATATGTGTGCCACTTGGTAACAACATGGGGCTTTTGAGTTCTATGTGCTATGCTCCCTACTTCTTCCCATGGATCATTGGATGTGCACTGGGCTCTCATAATGGTGAAACTTTCACTTTCACAGAGCTTTGACATTTAAACTTGCTTTTGTGTCATTCAATCAATTGGGCTTGAGTAGATGTGCACAATAGGATCTTAACTTAGTCATTTAAACTTGAAATTTGATCATGCAGGTATATCACTTGGAAACTCTCTATTTAATCTAGGACCTTTAAAAAGTTTCCATCGATCTCACACCATTATATCAACTCTATGGATTAAAGTGAACTAGTAATCTATTGGGTTTACATTTGAATCTAAATGGGTAATTTATAAGGTTAAATTTGATGTTCACTTAACCATCAAATGATGTCCTTGTGACTATCAAATGACATCTGTGTGACTATAAAATTTCATTCTATAAATTATCGATTGTTGAGGTTAAATTTATCATTCATGTGATTGTCAAATGATGTCCTTATGACCATTAAATGATGTCCACATGACTATCAAATTTAATATTTTAAGTTTGACACATTATCGAGGTTAAATTTGATGTTTGTGTGATCATTAAATGATGTCCTTGTGGTCATTTAATGACATCTACATGATTTCCAAATTTAATCTTGTCAACTTTACATGTGTCATTTCTTAGGGATTCCTTGCTCTTGTAAACATAAGCTAAAAATGACTTAGCATAATACTTTGGGAAATATGTATAAATGATCTTACATGAATATTATAGCCTAAGGTCTTAGTATTAGTAAAATATGATTTAGGCCTAGGCTAAAATATTGAATTAAGCTCAAAATATAATGAAATGTTCTCTAATCAAGGGTGTCACTTAGCAGTATGATATTAGCCTTAGGGCAATTATTACAGGGGAATTATTTCAATATTTATATCTGAGGGAATTATTTTAGGATTTCTATGTGGGGGAATTATTTTAAACAAAATGTCCACAACAATTATCCTAAAAGGTCATTTTGTTAGACAAAATTTTTGAGACACAAAGTTCACAAGAATTTCATTGATGGAATTGTTTTGGAAAAAATATCACCAACAATTCCCCTAAAGACCCAATTCTCTCAGATAAAATATTTTAAGGGATGGTCTTAAAAGTGATAAAGGGAATGATGTTACAAATAAAACATATGAAGGTATTGGTTGAAGGGAAAAAATGGCTTGGGATAAAAGTCCTGAAGGGTAGGATCATATGAAAAAATGATCAAGACAAAATTCCTAAAGGACATGTGAAAATGGAAAAGTCTCTCAGATAAAACATCTAAAGGGGTTGAAGGTGAAATATATCAAAAAAAATGTTTGAAAGAATTGGTCGAAGGACAAAGTCTTGGGATAAAAGTACCAAAAGGTTTATGTGAAGGGAAAAAGGGCCCAAGACAAAAGTCCTAAATGGTAAGTGGCCACTTCAAAAAGGGTTGAAGGGTCATTTTCAATATATCTAAAGGGTCAGTTCAAAAAGTTTGAATAGGCTATGCCCTTGATGGAATTATTTTGGGCCTTTTTCATTAGACAAAATGTTTGATACACAAAGTCTAAAGGAATTAGCTTGGAGAGAATGGGCCTAGGATAAAAATCCTAAAGGGAAGGCTCATAGGGCATAATTCCCTTACAAAATTTCTAAAGGGTAACCACAAAAATATGATATCAAAGGTAAAAAATTCATTTCAAAAATCTTCAATGAATTATATTGGGAAAAATGGCTACAAAAAAGGTTAAAGGACATATTGTACAAAGCCCGAAGGGTAGGTTCATTTCTTCAAGGAAAATGTCTCAGATAAAATGTTTGAAGGATCTCAATTGGGTTGATAAAAATGTCTCAGATAAATTTTTTGAAGGAATGGTTTAAAAACATAAAGGCATAAGACAAAAGTCCTAAAGGGTATGTACAAAATTACTAAAGGACATTTCAAAAGTATTGAAGGGAAATTTCAAAATACCAAAGGGTACTTTCTATCTGGTAAAAATTCAAAGGGTCCACTTCATAGGGCATTCATCCATGACAAAAGTACCAAAGGATATACATGTAAAGGCCAAAGGCTAATCTCAAAAATGATGAATGGAAATTTTCACAAAGCCTAAAGGGTAGGTTCAAAGAGGTCCAAGGGAAACTCTATCAGGGAAATTTAATTGGTAAGATTGTCTACAAGAATAGGTGTGATTCAAGAAAATTATTTTGATAGAATTATTGTGGGGAAAATATTACAAAGAGCATATTCCATTAGATAAAATGTCTAACATAATAAACCTGAAGACGAATTCATTTGGAACAAAAAAATTTAAAAGAAAATCCTAAAAACATAAGTCCAAAAATATAAATCTTGATAAAGACTCCCAAAGAAGGTTAGTCCATGAAAACACAATATGAATACTACTCAGCCAAAGTATAAAAAAGCTATTAATCAATCTTCTCCCTTATTTTTCATAAACATATAGAAGAGGGGCACAAATTTAAGACCATAGTCTAAAAATAGTGGGTCCCCATTTCTTTATGCAAAATGGGGTGTGCTATGTACAAAAAATTATGACTTAAAGGTGGAATACTCTTGAGTATTCAAGAACCCTTAACTATGGTTTGAAATCCTAAATCAATTATGAATTGTGACATAGAAGAATACTTAAATTAAAAATATGAAAAAGACTCCTAATTAGATTCACACAACATAATTGCCTTCTAATTTTATTAGATTTGTGGGTGTCAAATATCTAGTTTATTTAAACCCTACTGTGATGAGTTTTTCAAAGTCTTTATGAAGCCATAGGTTTCATTCTAGTATCTATTAAAACTCAAAAATAAGGGAAGCTAAATCATTTATCTACTACTAGCAATATGTCCATAACCTTGATAGAGATACCTTGGTCTAATTCTCTTCTCATTTCATTATTTTCTTTTGATCATGATGCATGGTACATTAGCCTTATTTCATCATGTGAGCTATTTAATTTTCTTCAAATTTTATTTTAGTCTTTTAAATCAATTAGATATATATTTTTTTTTCTTTTTTTGTTCTTGAATGAAAAGAGAAGAGCTAGAACCCCAGTGAGCTGGTATAATTATTAAAAAAATCATCACTAGAATGTCCCTATCAGCTACACTTATACCAAAAATTATCACTTGTAATAAGTTTTTAATGTGATAATTGCATTTGATCCAATAAAATGTGAAAAGTTTCAAAATTTGTATTAATTAATCTGAGATCAACTTCCAAATGCCTCATAAAAGTATTCAATTGTGACACCATTTAGAATAATCCATGATTACCTACCGTCATCCTAAAGATTCAAAAACATAAAAATACACTGAATCTATAAACTAGTCCCAAAGTGTGAAGATTTTAATTTTCCCCTTTATACAAGTGATAATCTAGTTGGTTTGGATTTTAACTTGGTTATATTATGATAAAATAGAATTCTTATCATTAGAGAAAGTAAATAATAACTAATTTAAGAAAGCAAGAAACTAGACTAAGAAAACATTGAAATCTAATCTAGAAAATAAGAAATCTAATATATGAAATAAAAATACTAAAAATAGTAAATATCAATATTGAAAGTAATAAAATAGTCTATGAAATTAATAAATTTAATCTATGATAGTAGGAAAATGTTCTAAGAAAGCAATAAATATGATCTAATCCTATAGCTACATTCGTCCATCCCTCATTACTCAGTAACATCAACTGACAATACAACCTTGAAGAAGTGGTTTAAGAACTATCCATTGACTTGATATGTAATATTTTTACCCTAGACATCTTTTAGACAAAATAAAATTTTTACCATGATATCTAAAATCTAATATGGTCCAATCCATAGTGGGGTAAACTTGTCATGTTGTCCTTTTTTCTCATGGGTTTTATCCTCAAGTAGCACTAGATCTAAGAGCCTGAATGCTTTGACCTTCACTCTCTTATAAAACCACCTCTTGACCATATCCTATTTTTTTTTTAATGTCTATAGGGCCTAATTCCTTGAATATTCCATTTCTATTATGTCCAAAAACTTTGATTATACTATATCACTTAGTTTGATGTAGTCCTACATAAATTGATAAGTGGGTAGCTTCTAAATAAATGGGAATATAGGCTTGCATCCATAGACCAATAGATAGGGTGAATCTTTAAAGGCTTACTTATGTCTAGTCTGATTTGACAAAATAGGATACTTTAATAAATTATGCGAGTCCATAGGCTTGTCTCTAGCTAACTTTTTAATTACATCAATCAGATTTTTATTCATTGATTTTGCTAATCCATTTCCCTAAGGGTAAAAGTTAGAAGCTAATGTAATAATGATATAGTTGTCATGTGCATATTTATTACATTATATTGATATAAAGCTATTCCATTGTCATAAAACAAAGAAATGGGTATGCCAAATCTTTTTATTATGTGTTCCTCCAAGGAGTGAATCACCTCTTGTGCTTTGTAATTCTTTATGGCTATGGTTTTGGTCCATCTATTTCAATAATCTATAGTAATAATAAAAAACTTATGACCTACTAAGGAAATTGGGTCTATGATTCCAATTAAGTCTAAACATATCTACAAAAATCATCATCCTTCAATAACTAGTTGTAAAGGCATTGTTGTGTGTACTTCTCTCTTGGCTGAAGCTTGATGTTCATGGCATGGTCTCTCATGAGAGTGAGAATATTTGAAAACTTTTGGCCAGTAGTATCCCATTATTAAAATCTTATGGGATATGGTATTCTTAGAAGGATGACCATTGCCTATTTTATAATCCAAGTTATTTATAATTTCCTTATCTTCCTTTGTAGATACACACCTAAGGTAAATAACTTAATAATTTTTTATATAAAAGACTCCCTTCTTAATTATCTAATGAGCATATTTGGGACTCAAATATCTTTTGATCTCTCTATTGATCTTTAGGTAACAAGTTCTTGTAAGTAAATACTATATTATATTAGTATACCATTCTCCTTTAGATACTTGAGCTTCACATACCTCTTCAATTATGATGCATGGATCTGGTTCAATCATAATTTGAATAATGTATTTCCCTTAAACAATCTTTGTAGGATTTATCTCTATGTTTGATTCATGTAGATTGGCCATCCATTTATATCATCATTCTCCTATCTTATTCTATGATAGGGTGAGCTTAATAGTAGGATCAAGCATGAAGGAAATGACTTTATTCCTCAAGATGTAGTGCCAAAACGTCTTTACTACTTTGGCAAGGTAAAAACTCTATTTATTAATCATATATTACCTAAGATCTACATATTTGAGATTCATGTTCATAAACATGATTGGATGCTCAGTCTTGTCCTTTTTATACGTGATGATATAATCAATTATATGCTCTAAATTAAATGAGTATAGGTAGAAATCTTTATTAAAATCTAGATTGATTAGCACTAGAGCCTTTGATATTATGTATTTAATGTCCTAGAAGGAATTTTAGGATTTAACTATCTATTATATTTTTGAATCTTTCTTGAGCATGGAGTTAAAAGGTTTGATGATATCTACAAATATTTTGATGAACTTACTTATGAAGTTAACATTTCTGAAGAATGGTTTGAGTTCCTTCTTGTTGTTTGGTTGATGAATATTTGAAATCGTATGAATTCTATTTGGATAAATGGTGATCCCATCCTTGTTGATGATGTTCCCCAAAATCTTACCTTTAGTAACTTTGAATATACTCTTTTTTAGGTTTAATTAAATATCTAAACTTTTGCATCTCTTGAATATGGATTTTAGGTAACTTATGTGATCTTTCTTTTTATTTGAAAATATTGTAAGATCATCCATATATATGATTATGCATTTTACTATTAGTCCTTTAAGTGCATGATCAATGGTGCATTGAAAGGTCACTCTTAAATTTATTAGGCCAAATTACATATTATTATATGCATAAGTTCTCCACATCATGGTGAACACCATCTTCATTCTATCCTTAGATTACACAAATACCTCATAGTAGACTAAAAATCAATCCAAAAAGGGCATCATTTAAGAACTAATTAATATTTGTATTACCTCATCCAAAAAAGCCATGGGATAATTATCTTTCTAGAAGACATGTTCAAATCTATGAAGTTCACACATAATCTAATATCACAATTCTTATTTCTTACTTAGACCAAATCAGCCACCTAGGTAGAATGTCAGACTAAGAAGATGATTTTTGCAATTAAAAGCTTCTCCACTTATATCTAAATGAGAGGATTTATAATAGGATTGACTAGTCTTTTCCTTCATCTAAATGGCTTATAATTTGTCTTCAATGGAATCATGTGAGTGATGACCTAAGAGTCATAAACTTTAAAATCTTCATATGTCCATGAAATGACACCATTATATTGATCAATTAAATCATTCACTTACTACCTCACTCCTAGGGTAAATCTAAGACCAATATTAACTTCATGTGGGATGTGCTCATCTCCAATATTTTCTTTTCTAAATTTTAATTCATTGACCTTTGGCTATCCTAGCTATTTTTCTTAAGTATTTATGTCAAATGGTCTTTCTAAGGAGACCAAGCCATTTAGAATTTGATTCTCTTTGATCTATAGAACACCCTCTTTATCTAATTACTCTTGAGAAAGGTGATTAATGTTCTTATCATCAATGATTTTGGATTTGAATTCCCTTGAATTAGTTAAAAACTAGATAATCTACTAGTTATCATCAAATACCTTTAAATTTTCTAAATTATATAGAATAGAGGGGAAAGATACCAACTCAATTGAGAATTATTTTACCTTAAATTATTTTAGTAGCTCTAGCTTAGCAACAACAATAGCTAACAAATCAATGGTTTGATTTTGCTCTGGTAAGTGCTAAAATATTGATAGCTTTAAAGCTTTCAATCAAGTCCCACACTCTATGCTTGTATCTCTTCAAATAAGATATCTTGAGTTGGTATTTATTTCTAATCTAGTTGACCACCAAAATTGAGTCACTAAATACTGATATCTACTTCACATTATTCTTTAATGAAATCTGTAATCCCAAAATTAGAGCATCATACTTAGCTATGTTGTTAGTGCATGGAAATTATAACTTATATGTTGCCAAGTGTTTTTAACCTTATGGATCAATTAGCTCAATTCCCATGCTTGATCCTTTCTTGCATCTATCACCATCAAAACATAGAGTCTATTTTTGATTGAAACCTTCATATTCTAACTTCTATACTTGATTTTACATAGAAAAAGTATAAATACCAAGGTTGAGAGACTCATACTCTAACTCTTCATTCTTGACATTGTACTTTGTAATGGGATAATTTATTCTCAACTCTTTATCAATTTTTATTTGATTCTCAACTCCTCTCCATGGTAGCCATATATGAGAAAATTATATATAGAGATATCCATTAAGTGTTTTGGACTAATCAATGCTCAATATTAGACTATAGCCTTTAGGTATGTCCACCACTAGAATATCAATGGTCATTTGGACTCTTGGCTCAAATGATACTTAAATGTACACATTGTTCAATTCTCCAACTGCTAGGACCATTGTATTATCCAATTGAGAAACTATTCTCTTTGAGGGGCTTGGAGTGAGACCTAGATTTTGACATATGGATGTAGGCATGTTAGTTGTAAATTCTCCAAAATCAACTAAATAGTTATGAACATTCTTATTGAATGCTGAAATAGTCAATAGAAAGGGTGGAACTTCTAGCTTGCTCTTGTAAATGAGTTTGGTTTTATATGTTTCTGATTTATCTAAGGATGCTTTTAATTTTTACATATGCATCTTTCCAGTAATGGACTTATAGAGAAACTCTTTTTTCTCTGTAATCTGACATAATTCATGAAGATTTATATTCACCTTCATCTTCTTCATATACTCAATAATATTTTATCCTCTTTTTCTTGGTTCTTCCTTACTCTGTTGTAGATCATTTCCCTTCAAAGGGGGTAGATTATTATCTAATTTAGGATTAAGAGGAATCATTGTGGTGTTTGGAGGATTCAATCTTGTTAGTGGTTCCTTATTCCTTATATTTTATGTACCTCTATGGAACTACTAAAAATCATGAACTTTGTACATGTTATCTTCCATCTCATTATCATGTTCATTTGGAAAAGGAAACTCATGAGTTTCAAAGAACATGACAGTGCTAGAAGAGTTGAGATATAGATGATGCTTAGGTGGATTATGCATTTTATCTTATCTAACCACCTCTCTTTGAAATATTTTGAATGTTGTGCAAAATTCAACACAATTGAGCTCACATTAATCAAAAGTATTATGAATTTTGTACCAATTAGTAAGAGTCATCTCTACTATGTTGATATTTGGAATATTTTTAGGCTATTCAATCCTATTAAATGGTTTATTATATCTTTATAATCTAGGATTATGATTTATAGCTAGGCTATTTGCATTTCCCATCTTTATTTACATATTAAGGAAATCATTGCTCAACTTTTAGACCATCTTCTAAATCAAATCTAGTTTTGCCTTTGTTGAATTAATACATTGTAAAATAGAAACTAGGAGTGTTACCACTTGTTGGTTCTACTGATAACCACTTCCCATCACATGATTGTTTAAGCAGCTAAGATTTTCCTACGTTGTCTACATTAGTGGAATCATTATGTAAAATTGGTTTTGATTGAATGCCAAGGCATTCTACCTTTCATGTAAAACTAGATTTAGTTATAGAAAGCCATTTTTGACATTAAGCACTCTAGGAATCTAAGGATTGAGCTACCTATCTATGGTGATAGCCTTTTCAAATTCTAACACTAAAGTGTTAGCCATAATTGCTCTTCTTAATAACATACTAGTGATAGGTTATAAGACATTCTTGTACATTTCCAATGCTAATGTTTCCTTTGGTTTATATCTTGGGGTTAACCAATTGTACATCTATTACCATATTTTATTGAAAGCACAAATGGCCTCATTAGGTTCCCTCTTAATGTTGTAGAAGTGCAGGTATACCAAACCATGATTTATGACCTATCCAAAATATGCAATAAAATTTTCTTAACATTCATCCTAAAAAGTGAAGTAAAATTCCTTTAGATTTGAATACCAATCATAAAAAACATCCATCAAAGTAAAATGGAATAATATGCATGCACCATCCTCATCTATGACATTCATTAATTTTAAAGTAGATTTAACTATTTGATATATTCCTCTATTATGCTCACTCCTAAAGGAGAAAAGGATGGCAAGTACTTTTTCAAATTTTGAGGCAAATCATGCATGTCTCCTAGGATTGTGATAGTAGATCCAACTAACCAAGGTTATTGCTAAGCCATTAGTTGATTAATATGTAAAGGGCTCCTTAAAAGTAAGGGGTTCCATATTAGAGGGGGATATTATGAATAGGGGATATTGGAACAATTCTAAGTATCTTATGATTTGACAATGGTGAGAGTAATAAATCAGCCTAAGAATTAGATCCGGTCACTCTCGTAGGTGACTCTAGTGCAACTCTACAAAAAGGGTAACTACTACTATGGGGGTTGTTATCCCTACTTTTAGTACTAATTTATAACTATTATTGTGGTTTTTATTCACACCATAGCCTTAAACAGGTAGCCTATAACATTTTAGGATCTTAATGTAGGTGAATTCCACTTTAGGGCATGATTTGCTGGTATGCGGTCTATTCAAACCTATTGATATAATAGTGGGTAGGGTATGTAAGTTATTGAAAAGGTTTTTGGATTAAGGTGTGGTTCCTAATAAGGGTAGTAAATCTTTATGTGAGTTATATGGGTAGATTTTTGCCAATCTAGAGTGGGTAGATCTCAAAACAAACTCAAAAAAGGGAGAGAAAGGTAAGGCAAAAAATAAAGCTTCTACCTATTGCTAGAAAAAATTACATACACAGAGTTAGAAATGGATAAGAAGTCTAAGAAGATAAAGATGTAGGAAATTCACAAGCCTTAGATGAAGGTTGCTCCTTTTAGGGCAGCTACTACACACCCTTGATCACAAGATTATGGCTTAGGCTAGTGAAGTATCTAAAGTAGTTGTTGCACACAAAAAAATACATCCAAAAAATCACTCATGCAAAATAAAAATTATGAATCAATTTTAACTTGAATATCTTAACCAATATATTTACCAATCTTTCAACAACTATTACACATCTATAGATTAGTACATTAATCAAAATAATCAATAATATATTATCAACTTTCGCACACTAAAGATTATTGAAACATACAACTAGAGAAAGTAAAAATTAATTAAATAAAAATGGAAATAAAATACACAAACACATTCATTGATAATCAAAACTGATGCTACTCCTATATTCAAAAATTCTTTTACAAAAAATCCAAGTTGGATTACAATTATTTATATAGACTTGGATAAGGGGTCACCTCATCCTACAAGTTCATGCAATTTCATTGCATGTGATAGTAAGAACATGATTTTAATTATGGTCTAAAACCATATAAGATTCTACTTATAGTTATAAATTTCAAATAGTCTTTGCTAAAACTAAGAAACATGTGCATGTGTGTAAATATAGAGGAAATTTTTAATAATTATAGCTCAAACTGCATGCAAAATTATGAATATGTTTCATATTACCAAAATTGTACGTGACTCCTTTTATAGGTTTTTTAAACAACCAGTTGATCTTTTAGATTATTTGCCTTCAAATAGAACTCTGACATATGCATGAAGGACCAAAATCACTTTACCAATGTTTTAGAACCAATGACTCTTTGTTTATCCATGACTGATCTAATCTATGTATTTCATACTCATTTGTGCCTTTATAGAATATAGATCTTCACTCTTATATTCACCATTTAGATTAAGACATGTGTGTTCTTACTCTAGTTTAACTATGAGACCCAATGTCTAATGATAGATATATATCAAGTATCTAAAGAACTAAGTATTATGTCCATAATGCCCTAATAACATTCAAAATGTGACATGTGTCAACACTTGATTGAGTCCAAGATCTTTAGACAGTCTACCTAGGACTCACACCATAGATACTTATGTGTTTTTTTAATGTGGTTGGTTGGATTTTAGTTATTTTGTCTCATTGACTTTTATATGATTCACACTTTTCACTCCCTATTTTTCTCTTCTTCATATGTGTCCCACTTGGTAGCTACTGAGGGATTTTGAGTTCTATATATTGGGCTCCATACTTCATCTTATAGGTTGTTATATATATGTATTAGACTCCCACTATGGTGACACTTGTCACTGTCATGGAGCTTTGACATTTCAACTTGATCTCACGTTATTTGATCAAATGGGATCGATTAAATGTGCACCATAAGATCTTAGATTAGACCTTTTGAATTATAATTTAATCATGTGGGTATGCCACTTGGAAAATATCTATTTAATTCAATACCTTTGAAAAATCTTGATTGATCTTTCATCATTGGATCAACTATATAGATCAATATGAACCATTGATCTATTGGTTCCACTTTTGAATCCAAATGGGTAGTTTAAAAGGTTAAATTTGACATTTGTGTGACCATCAACTGACATCCTCACAAATATCAAATGAATTTCATGTGACTATCAAACTTAATTTTGTAAACTAGCTATTGGCAAGGTTAAATTTGAAGTTTGTACGACCATCAAATAATGTCCTTATGATCATCAAATGACATATGTGTGACTGTCAAATTTAATCTCATAATTTTGACATGTTTTTGAGGTTAAATTTGATGTTCTCAAATCCATGAAATGACATCCTTATGATCATCAAATGATGTCCATGTAATATTCAAGTTTAATCTTGTTAACTTGATTTGTGCCATTTATTTTAGATTTCTTGCTCCTACAAACATGAGCAAAAAATGACTTAGCATAATACTTTGGGAAATATGTATAAAGGAACCTGTATGAATATTATAGCCTAAGGTCTTAGTATTAGTAAAATATAATTTGGGCCTGGGCTAAAATATTAAATTAAGATCAAAACATAATGAAATGTTCTCTAAGAAAGGGTGCCACTTGGTAGTATGGTATTGGTCTCAAGGCAATTTTTGTGGGGGAATTATTTTGAGATTTCTATGTGGGGGAATTTTTTTGAACAAAATGTTCAAAACAATTCTCCCAAAGGGTCATCTTCTTAGGTCAAATTTCTAAGACAAAAAGTCCACAAGAATTTCATCATGGGAATTGGTTTGTAAATGTCTACAATAATTCTCTCAAAGACCCAATTCTCTTAGACAAAATATTTGAAGGAATGTTTGAAGGGATGGTCTCAAAAAGGATAAAGGGCATGATGTTTCAAAAACATTGTTTGAAAGAATTAGTTGAAGGGCAAAAAGGGCCTAGGGTAAAATCCTCAAAGGGTAGGCTTGTATGGTAAGATACTTAGGACAAAATTCCTAAAGGGCATATGTGAAGGGAAAAGTCTCTCAAACAAAATGTATGAAGGAAGGGGTCGACGGGTGAATTTTTTTTGATAAAATGTCTATAAGAATTGGCCAAAGGAAAAATTCCTATAACAAAAGTATCTAAAGGTTAGTGTGAAGGGAAAAATGGCCTAGGACAAAATTCTTAAAGGGTAAGTGGCCACCTCAAAAAGGGTCGAAGGGTCATTTTAAAAAGTTTTAAAGGGTTGGTTCAAAAAATTTGAAGGGATTATACCCTTGGGGGAATTGTTCAAGGGATTTTTCATTGGAAAAAAATGTTAGAGACACAAAATCAGAAGGAATTGGCTTGGAGTAAACTATCCTGGGAAAAACATCTTGAAGGACAGGCTCATAGAAAAAAATTCCCTTACAAAAGTCCTGAAGGGTAACCACAAAAGTAATGAAGGGTACTTTCAAAAGGTCAAAGGGTATGTTCAAAAAGTTTGAAGGATTATATGTCCTTAACTAGACTTCTAAAGGGTAAGTTAGAGGGGCAAAATGCATTTTGAAAGTCTATAAGGAATTTTGTCAAGTAAATTGGCTGTAATAAAAATGTTGAAGGACATATTTCACAAAGCCTAAAGGGTAGGTTCATTTCCTTGGGTAAAATGTCTTAGAAAAAATGTCTAAAGGATCTCAATTGGCTTGGGAGATATGTAATAGACAAAATGTCCAAAGGAATGGTTTAAAAAGGCAAATGTGTGGGGCAAAATTCCTAAAGGGTAGGTATGAAGGGGTCAAAGGGAATTTTAAAGGTTCTAAAGGGCAATTTCAAAATGTCAAAGGGTAATTTCTATCTGGTAATAATCTAAAAGGTCCACTTCATAGGGAATTCATCCATGATAAAAGTCCTGAAGGGCAAGGTAAACAAGTCTCAAAGGTTAGGTTCAAAGTGGCTGAAGGTTAATTCTATCAGTGAAAGTGTATTGACAAGATTGTCTACAAGAATAGGTCTAATTTGGGGAAATTTTTTTCATAGAATTATTGCAAGGAAAATGTTGTGAAGATCAAATTCTATTAGACAAAATGTCTAACACAATAAACCTAAAGACCAATCCATGTGGGACAAAATTTATGAAGAGAATTTTAAAAACATAAGTTTGAAAACATAAATCCCTATAAAGACTCTTAAAAAAGATTAGTCCATGAAAACATAATACCAATGCTACTCTGCCAAAGTATAAAAAGGCCAATAATCAATCTTCTCCTATATTTTGCATAAACATATATAATAGGAGCTATAATTCAAGACAATAGTCTTAAAAAAGTGAGTCCCCATTTTATTATGGGAAAAGGGTTGTGTTAGGTACAATAAATGGTGAGTTATAGGGGGAATAATCTTGAGTATTCAAAAGCCCAAAACTCTGGTTTGCAATCCCAAATCAATCATGAAGTGTGCCATAGAATAATACTTAAATTAGAAATATGAAATAGAATCCTAATTAGATTCACACAACACAATTTCCTTCTAATTTTCTTGGATCTTTGTGTGGTAAATGTGTAGTTTATTCAACCCTTGGTGTGATGAGTTTTCCAAAGTCATGATGAAGCTGTAGGTTTCATTTCAATATCTATTAAAGCTCAAAAATAAGTAAATATTAGGCATTGTTGTACCACCATCTAGGTGTCCATATCCCCTATATAGATACCTTGGGATCCTTCTCTTCTCATTCCATTATTTTATTTTGATCATGATGCGTGGTACATTGACCTTATTTCATCATGTGTTCCTTTTCATTTTCTTTAGATTTTATTTTGCTATTTTGAATCCATTGGTTCTTTCTCCTTTTATTTTTATTTCATTCTTATATTGTCCTTGAATTAAAAGAAAATAATTTTAACCCCAATGAACTGGTATAATTATAAACAAATCAATACTAGATTGTCCCTACTAGCTACACCTATACTTAGAATTATCACTTCCAATAGGTATTTAATGTGATAAGTGAATTTAATCCAATAAAATGAAAATTTTTAATAATTTTTTATGAAATAATCTAACATTAACTTCCTCATTCCTAGTAAAATTATTTAATTGTGACACCATTCATAATAATCCATGATTACCTACCATCATCCTAAAGGCTCGAAAACACAAAAAATACACCCAATCTATAAACTAGTCCCAAAGTGTCAAGATTTTAATTTTCCCCTTTTATACAAGTAATAATCTCAGTTGGTTTGGATTTTAAATTGGTTATAGTAAGAGAAAACACAATCCCCATCATCAGAGAATGCAAATAACAACTAATCTAAGAAGGCAAGAAACTAGATGAAAAAAACACTAAAATTTAATCTAGAAAACATGAAATCTAATCTTTGAAAGCATGAAAGATTAATATAGAAAGTAAGAAACTAGTCTATGAAAGTAAGTAATTTAATCTATGAAAGCAAGTAAATATTCTAATAAAGATGGAAATCTAATCTAATCCTATAGTTACATTCATCTATCCCTCATTACTTAGTAACATCAGCTGATGGTACAACCCTAAAGTAGTGCTTTAGGAACTATCCATTGATTGGATATGTAATCCCATTACCTTGTAAGTCCTTAAGATTTAATTCATTATTGCCTATGATATCTAAAATCTGGTATGGTCTAATCCATAGTAGGGCAAACTTATCATGTTGTCATTTCTTCTCATGGGTTTATCCTAGAGTAGTACTATATCTAAAATCCTAAATTATTTAACCTTTGTTCTCTTATAAAACCAACTTTTGACCATGTCTTGGTGTTTATTGAATGATTTTAAGGCATCATTCCTTGAATATTCAATTTCTATTATGTCCAACAACCTTGATTTTACTTTATCACTTGGTTCCATGTAGTCTTATATAAATTGATAGGTGGGTAGCTTTAACATAATTGGGAATATTGTCCTGCATCCATACACTAATAGATAGGGTGAAGATTGAAGGGCTTGCTTGTGTCTATTCTAGTTTACCCAAAGAGCATATTTTAATAAATTGTGCCACCCCTTAGGTTTATCTCCAATTGACTTCTTAATTTCATTGATCAGATTTTTTTTCATTGATTATGCTAGTCCATTTCCCCGAGGCTAATGGTTAGAAGCTAACATGATAATCATTTAGTTTTCATGTGCCTATTTATTAAATTTTTATGATATGAAATCTGGTCCATTGTCATAAGCCAAATAAATAGGCATGCCAGATTTAGTTGTTATGTATTCCTCTTTAAAAAAATCACATTTTGTGCTCTACAATTCTTTGTGGTTATGGATTCGGTCCATCTAGTGTAATAATTTGTAGCAGTAATTGAAAAATTATGGCCTACTAAGGAATTTAGGTTAATGATTTCAATGAAGTCTAAACCCCACTGGGAAAATGGTTATCCTTTAATAACTAGCTATTAAGGCATTATTTCATGTACTTCTCTCTTGGATAAAGATTGGCATTCATGGCATGTTCTCACTTGAGTATGAGCATCTTTCAAAACTGTTGGCTTTTAGTAACCCATTCCTAAAATCTTATGGGTTGTGGTATCCCAAAAGGATGACCACTTCCTATTTTTTGATGCAATTTACTATGATTTCTTTAGCTTCCATTGTAGATACATGCATAATGTAAATACCTTCATAATTTCTTATGTATAATATTCCCTTTTTAATCATGTAATGAATAGTTTTGAGCCTCAAAAGTCTTATTCTCTCTCTATTGAGCTCTAGAGAACAAGTTATTAAATACTATATTATATTAGTATACCATTCCCATTGAGATACTTGAGATTCACATACCTATTTAACTATGATATGTAGATCTAGTTTAGTCATAAGTTGAATAATGCCTTTCCCTCAAATGATCTTTGTAGGCTTGATCTCTATGTCAAATTCTTGTAGTTTGGCCATTGATTTGCCTCATCATTCTCCTATTTTGTTATATGATAGGGTGAGATTGACAATAGGATTAAGCATGATGGCAATAAATTTAATCCTCATGATGTAGTGCCAAAATGTCTTCAGTTATTTGATAATGGAAAAAATCTATTTATCAATCATAGAGTACTTGAGCTATGCATATTTTTGATTTGTGCTCATAAACATGATTGGATTTCTAGTCTCATCTTTATTTTACCTAATTATAAAAACAATCATATGATTTGAATAAAATGAGTATAGGTAGAAATATTTATTAAAATCTATATTGATCAACACTAGAGCTTATGATATTACATCTTTAATTTCTTATAAGAACTTTTGGTTTTCAACTATCTATTCTATTTTGACATCTTGCTTGATCATGGCATTCAAAGTTCTGACAATCTCTGTAAATCCTAAGATGAACATCCTTACAAAGTTAATCTTTATATAGAATGATTTGAGCTCCTTTTTTTTGGGTGGATTAATTTTTGAAATCACCTTAATTCTATTTTGATCAATAGTGATCCCATCCTGGGTGATGATGTGCCCCAAAAGCTTGCCTTTAGTCACTCTGAATATGCTCTTTTGGGGGTTTAATAGAATACCAAACCTTCTGCATCTCTTAAATATAGACTATAGGTGAATTATGTGATCTTTCCTATTATTTGAAAATAATTTAAGATCATCCATATAGATGATTATGCATTTTCCTATCAGTCCTTTGAATGTGTGATCCATGGCATGTTAAAAGGTGGGTCCTACATTTACAAGGTTGAATGACATCATATTATATGCATAAGTTCCCCACTTTGTGACGAACATCATATTCATTATATCCTCAAACTTCACCAATACCTAATTATAGCCTAAAAATCCATCCAAGAAGTACATAATTTTAGAATCACTTACTTTGCATATCGCCTTATCTAGAGAAGATAGGGGATAATTGTATTTTTCAAAATCCTTGTTTATATTTCTAAAGTCCACACATAATTTGATCTCACTATTATTCTTTCTTACTAAGACCAAATTGGCCACCTAGATAGAATGTCAGATTGGGAAGATGATTTTTTCATTTAAAATCTTCTCCACTTCTCCCTGAATGAGAGGCTCCAAAATAATATTGAATGTTCTTTGCCTCTATATAAATATTTTATGATCTATCTTCAAGGGAATTATGTGAGTGTTGATCTGAATATCATAAAATTTCAGATCTTCATATGTCTAGGTAATGGCATCCCTATATTGAGCAATTAAATCCTTCACTTTCTACCTCTCCTTTATGGTGCAACTATGACCAATATTAACATAATGTGAGTTATGATAGTCTCTTACATTTTCCTTTCTAAAGTTTTATTCATTGAATTTTAGATATCTTAGCTACTATGTTTGAGTATCTATATTAAATGGTCTTTCTAAGGAGATAAATCCAATTAGAATTCAATTCTCTTTGAGTTGTATAATTCCCTATTTATCTAATTCCTATTAATAGAGGTTATTCATGTCCTTATCATTGATGATTTGGGATTAAAATTCCCCTAAATTAGTTATAAATTGGATAATCTACTGGTCATCATCAAAGATTTAGAATTTCTTTTCATTATTTGGAATAGAGGGGAATTGTAAGAATTCAATTAAGAAATTTTTTAACTTAGATTCTTGTAGTGGCTCTATATTAATAGTAACAACAATAGATAATGAATAAGTGGTTTGATTTTTCTCTCTCAAAAGTGCAACAATATTTAAAGCTTAAAATATTCCAACCAAGTAATACACTTTATGGTTGTATATCTTCAAATAAGATATCTTCCATTGGTATTTATCTCTGATTTGGCTAACCACAAACTTTGATTCATCAAATACTGATATCTACTTTACATTATTCTTAAGTGCATACTATAATCCCAAAATTAGAGCCTCACACTCAACTCTATTGTTAGTGCATTGAAATTACAACCTATATACTACTAAGAATTTTTTACCTTGTGGATCAATTAGCTCAATTCTCACACATGATCCCTACTTGGATCTAGTGTCATCAAAGCATAGAGTTTATAGTTGATTGAAACTTTTAGATTTTGACTTTTGTACTTGATTATGCATAGTAGAAGTATAAATACCAATTCTAGGAGACTCATAATTTACCTCATCATTCTTGACATTATACTCTATAATGGGACACTTCATTCTTAGCTCTCTATCAATTTTGATTTGATTCACAACTCCTCTCCATGGTAGCCATATATGAAAAAAAGTCTATAGAGATATATCCATTAAGTTTTTTGGACCAATCCCTACTCAATAGTAGGTTATAGTCATTAGCTATGTCCACCACTAGAATATCAATCATCATTTTGACTCTTGGCTCAAATGCTACTTGAATGTCCACATTGTTCAATTGTCTAACTATTGGGCCACTATCTCATCCAATTGAGAAATTATTCTCTTTGAGGGATTTGGAGTAAGACCTAGCTTTTTAAATATGGATGTAAGCAAGATATTTATAGATGCTCCAAAATCAACTAAATAGTTATGAATTTTCTTATCAAATTCCCAAATAGTCAATAGAAAGGGTGAAACTTCTAAATTATTCTTGTAGATGACATTGGTGTTAGATGCTTAAAATTATTTTGTGGATGATTTCACTTTTTCCATAAATTTCTTTTTAGTAATATACTTATAGAGCATCTCTTTTATCTTGATAATCTGATTTAACTCATGAATACTTATATTCTCCTTAATCTTCTTCATATCCTCAACAATATTATATCCTACATTACTTAGTTCTTCATTAATATTCCCCTTCTAAGGGGTGGACTATTATCTACTTTAGGATTAGGAGTAATCACCATGGTATTTGGAAGATTTGATGTTGTGAGTGGTTGCTTATTTCTTAGATTGTACACGCCTTTATAGAACTGATAGAAATCATGAACTTTATCCATATTATCCTTCATGTTATTAGCATCTTCACCTAGAAAAGGAAATTTATGAGTTTCAAAGAATGAAATGCTAGAAGAGTCAGGATCTAGATGATGCTTAGGTGGATTATGAATTTGATCTTATTTAACCACCTCACTTTATAAGATTTTAAATGCTACACAAAATTCAACATGGTTGAGCTCACCATGCTCTGAAGTATTATGAATTCTTCACTAATTGGGAAGAGTTTTCTCGATTATGTTGGTCTTTAAAACCTTTTTAGGCTATTCAAACCTATTGAACTATCTAATATATCTTTATAATATAGTATTTTGATTTCTGATTTCACCATTTGCATTGCCCATCTTCCTTTGCATATTCAAAAAATATTTACTCATCTTTTGAACCATTTTTTGAATAAAATCAAGTTATACCTTTGTGGAATTTGAACCTTGTAAAATAATAGTTAGGAGTGCATCCACTTTCTTGTTCTACCAATAACCACTACCTATCACATGATTATTCAAGCAACCAAAATTTAGTTGTGTTATCAATGTTAGTGGAGGGAGTGTGTACAACTAGTTTTAATTGAATGCTAGGACATTCTACCTTGCATATGATACTAGATTTAGTGCTAAAAACCATTATTAACATTAGGTTCTCTTGGTGTCTAAGGATTAAGATACGTATCCATGGTGATAGCCTCTTTGAATGCTAACACCAAAGTGTTAATTTTAATTTCTCTTCTCAACAACATAATAGTGATAGGGACCAAGGCATTGATTAACATTTCTAATGCTAATGCTACCTATAGTTTATATTTTATAGTTAACTGATTATATATCTACTACCATCTTATATTAAAAGCATAGATGGGATCATTAGGTTCCTTCTTCATGCTGGTGATGTGCTAGTATATCAAACCAAGATTGGTGACCTATCCAAATTGTGTAAGAAAATATTTTTGACATTCATCCCAAGAAGTGATGGAATTTTCTATTATATTTAAATACCAATCACAAGAAGCATCCATCAAATTAAAAGGAAATAATCTACATACAACATCCTCATCTATGACATTCATTAATCTGAAAGCATGTTTAATTGATTTGATATGTTCCTTTGCTATCCTTGTTCTTGAAGGAGAAAAGGATGGTAAGTAATTTTTAGTATTCTAAGGAAAATCATGCACATCCCTTTTGATGATGAATATAAAATATAACTAACCAAGGTTGTTGATGATCCATTGGTTGATTAACAAGTAAAAGGTTCCTTACAAGTAAGGGGTTCCCTACTAGAGAGGGATTATTCTGAGTTGGGGTTCTTGGCACATTTCTAGGTCTCTTATGATTCTACAAGGGTGAGACTAATAAACCAATTTGGAATTAGATCTGGTCAATCTCCTGGGTGACTCTAGTGCAAGTCTATGTAAATCATAATTATTACTATGGGGGGTGTTGGTCCTCTTTATAATGCCAATATAGAACTATTGATGTAGATTTTATGCAAACCATAGACTTAACGAGCTAGCCTCAAACATTTTAGGATGTTAATGGAGGTAAACTCCACTTCCAGGCATGAGTTTTAGGTATGTGATATGTTACAACCTATTGATGTAATAGTGGGTAGGGCATACAGGTTGTCAACAAGGATTTTGGATTGAGGTGTGGTTCCTAATAAGGATAGCGAATGTCTATGTGAGTTAGATGGCTGACTAGTTGATAATATAGAGTGGGTAGATCTCAAAATAAACTCAAAAATTAGAGGGAAAGGTAAGGCAAAAAAGAAAGCTTATGTGGTTTTTAGGAACTATTTCCTTAGCTAGTCTCTAAGAGGACAACTGATCTCAAAACCTATACTTATTACTAGAATAAATTACACAAACATGGACACACACAACTAATAAGTCTAAGGAGATAAAGATGTAGTATTCATAAGCCTCAAAAAAAGGTTACTCCTTTAAGGGTAAATATTATACACCCTTTATTAGGAGATTAAGACTCAGGCTAGTGAAGTTTCTGAGGCAATTGTTACACACATAGAAAACTACATCCAAGAAAGCACTTATGCACAATAATAATTATGAATCAATTTGAACTTGAATATATTTACCAATATTTCAATAGCTATTACACATCTACAGATTATTACATTAATCAAAACAATCAAGAATTCATTCATAGATTTTCACACTAAAGATTATTGGAAAATATGAGAAAAGAAAGTAATAATTAATTACACAGATATTGGAAAGAAAATACACATACACATTTGTTGATGATCAAAAATAATGTTTCTCTTGTATTAAAATATTCTTTGATAATTAATTGAAGATGTATTATAATTGTTTATATAGACTTGGGGAAGGTGTCACCTCATCCTCCAAGTTCATGCAAGGTCATTTCATGTGATAGCCATAACATGAGTTATAATTGTGGTATAATACTAAATAAGAGTCTACTTATAGTTATTGATTTAAAATAGCCTTTAGAAAAACTATGCAACATGTGCATGTGTATAAAAATAGAGGTAAATTTGAAAAATTATAGCTTAATTTGCATGAAAACTTCTAAATGTGTGCCATTTTACTAGAATTGTAAATGCCTCCTTTTATAGGTTATTAGAACAACCAGATGAAAATTTAGATTAGTTACCTTTAAATGAAACTATGAAATATGCATGAAGTTAAAAAAATCACTTTACCAATCTTTTGAAATAAGTGACACTATTATTAGCTATGATTGATCTAAACTGTGCATTACATGCTTACCCATGCCTTCTATATAATTTGGATCTTCACTTTTATATTAGTTTCTTAGATTAAGACATGCATATTCATATTCTAGCTTAACTGTGAGACCCAATGTCTAATGATAGATATAACTCAATTGTCTAAAGATCTAAGTATTCTATCTATAATGTCCTAGTAGCTTTTGAAATGTGACATGTGTCAACACCTAATTGAGTCCAATATCTATGAAAATTCTACCTAGGACTCACACCATCAATATTTATGTATTGGTTTATGTAGTTCATTGGATTGTAGATATTTTTGCTTATTGACTCATATATTATTGACACTTGTCATTACCTATTTTTCTCTACTTTATATATGTGCCACATGGAAAATTTTAGTTCTTTTGAGTTCTATGTACTAGGCTCCCTACTTCTTCTTGTGGGTCATTATATCTATGTATTGGGCTCTCATGATGGTTACACTTTTCACTCTCATAGAGCTTTGAAATTTCAACTTGTTCTCACATCATTTGATCAAATGGGCTTGAACGTATGTGCACCATAGGATCTTGGCTTAGAAATTTTGAATTGTACTTCAATCATGTGAATATGCCACTTGGTAACTCTCTGTTTAATCTAAGACATTTTAAAAGTCTCCATCAATCTTTCATCATTAGATCAACTATATAGATCCATGAAAACAATTGATCTACTATGTCCACTTTTGAATCCAAGTGAGTAATTTATGAGGTTAAATTTGATGTTCACATGACCATAAACTAATGTCCTCATGACCTTAAAATGACATCTACATGACTGTCAAATTTAATTATATAAATTAGCCATTTTTGAGGTTAAATTTGACATTTTCATGAATGTTAAATGACATCTTCACAACCATAAAATGACATATACATTATTGTCAATTTTATTCTCATAAGTTTGACATGTTGCTAAGGTTAAAATTGATGTTCATGTGACCATAAAATTACATCTACATGAATATCAAATTTAATCTTATCAAATTGACACATGCCATTTCTTTAGGATTCATTGGTCCTGTAAACATAAGCAAAAAATGACTTAGCATAATAGTTTGGGAAATATGTATAAAGGACCTCACATGAATATTTTATCCTAAGGTCTTAGTATTAGTAAAATGTGATTTGGGCTTGGGCTAAAATATTGAATTATGCTCAAAACATAGTGAAATGATTTCTAAGTAAGGGTACCACTTAGAAGTATGGTATTAGTCTTAGGGTAATTATTATAAGGGAATTGTTTTGGGATTTGTATGTGGGGGAATTATTTTAGGATTTATGTGTAGGGTAATTGTTTCGAGCAAAATGTCCATAATAATTCTCTCGAAGGGTCATTTTATTGGAAAAATTGTCTGAGCCACATAGTCCATAGGAATTTCATTAGGGGAATTATTTCAAAAAAATGTTCACAATAATTCTCCCAAAGACCCATTTCTCTCAGACAAAATGTCTAAAGGAATGTTCAAAGGGATAGTCTCAAAAGGGCCAAAGGGCATGATTTTTTGGAAAAAATTTCAAAAATAAATAGTTGAAGGGAAAAAAGGAACTGGGATAATAGTCTTGAAATGCATGCCTATATGGAAAAATACCCAAGAAAAAGGTCTTGAAGGGCATGTGTGAAGGGAAAAGTCTCTCAAAACAAATATTTGAAGGAAGGGGTCAAAAGGAGAAACATCTTAGACAAAATGTTTGAAATAATTGGCTAAAGGACAAAGTCCATAGACAAAATTCCTGCAAGGTTAGTGGGAAGGGCAAAAGGGCTCGAGAAAAAAGTCCCAAAGGGTAAGTGGCCACTTCAAAAAGGGTTGAATGGTCATTTTGAAAAGTTTTAAAGGGTTGGTTTAGAAATTTTGAAGGGCTTGTGCCCTTAGGGGAATTGTTTTAGGCCTTTTAAGTCAAACATAATGTTCAAGACACAAAGTCTATAGGAATTGTATTGGGGAAAATGGGCCTAGGATAAAATTCCTAAAGCATAGGCTCGTAGGTCAAAATTCCCTTACAATAGTCCTGAAGGGTAACCACAAAATTCCTAAAGGGCACTTTCAAAAGGATGAAGGGTATGTTCATAAAGTGTAAAGGAATATGTATCCTTGACAAAACTTTTGAAGGGTAATTCAGAGGGAAAAAATTCATTTCAAAAGTCTTGAAGTAATTTTGTTGGGAAAAATGGCAACAAAAAAAGGCTAAAGGACATATTGCATAAATCCTGAAGGGTGGGTTCATTACATCAGGGAAAATGTCTTAGATAAAATGTTTGAAGGATCTCAATTGGCTCAGGAAAAATGTATCAAACAAAATGTCTAAAGGAATGGTTCAAAAAGGAAAAGGCATAAGACAAAAGTCTCAAAGGGTAGGTATAGAGGGGCTCAAGGGAATTTCAAAAGTGTTGAAGGGAAATTTCAAAATGTTGAATGGTACTTACTTTCTAGTAACAATACAAAGGGTTAAAATCATAGGTAACACATCCATGACAAAATTATTGAAGTATCTACTTCATAAAGGCTGAAGGTTAATATCCAAAAGGCTGAAGCACAAGTTATACAAAACCTAAAGGGTTGGTTCAATGGGGCCAAATGGAAATTATATCAATGAAAGTGTATCAAAAAAATTATTTACAAGAATAGGTCTGATTTGGGGAAATTGTTTTGGTAGAATTGTTTCAGTGAAAATGTTTTGAAGAATAAAGTCCATCAGATAAAATGTCCAACAAAATAAACCTGAAGACCAATTTATGTGGAACAAAAGTTTTGAAGAGAAAATCATGAAAACATAAATCCAAAAATATAATTCTTGATAAAGACTCTTGAAGAAGGTTAGTCTATGAAAACATAATGCCAATGCTACTCTACCAAAGTACAAAAAGGTCAATAATCAATCTTCTCCTATATTTTGCATAAACATATAGAAGAGGGGCTCAAAGTCATGACCGTAGTCTGAAAAAAGTGTGTTTGCATTTCCTTATGGGAAAAGGGGTGTGTTAGGTACATTAGTTGTGAGTGTCTTCTTTATATTTTAACATTATTGGTTTAATTGACCATTGCTCATGAAGACCAAGGCCCTTACATTAATAATTCATAATACTACACATACTAGATTTTGTGATAGGGTATTTAGTATTGGTGAAGAAATTAGCTAATTCATCAGAGTAAAGCTAGGAAGGATTTAAATCTTCAATGTGTTCATCAAAAATAAAACCACATGCTACAAATTTCATTTTGCCACATCTTCTAACTACTTAGGGATCTCATTAATGGTGGGGCCTACCATAATTTTTTGGGGTTGTGTAGATTGTGCTTGTATAATTAATGTCTTTTATCATGTATTCACTAATGACTTTGTTAATCATTTTAAAATGGGATCAATAGGATGGAGATGGTTTGGAATTAGATGCTTTATTGGATGATTGATTAGTATATGGTTGATTGAAGGCTTAATTGGTAGAAGGTTGATTAGATGTTTCACTGTTGGATGGTGTTTCTATGTAAATGGAAGTAGTTAGTGCATTTATCTAACCACCAAGAGGGGGTGTTTGAAATAATGTATCAAGATGGGCATAATTATCAAGTGTAGGTAATTCCACAATGGGAGTGAATTTGTCATCATTACTGTAAGATAATTGGGTTTTTTATATGGACCTTTCAATAGCTTGAAATATTGCAAGGGTTGAGGATCACCTTGAATGGTTAATTCCATACCATCATGTGATAATTTAAATCACTAGTACATAGCAAATGGTATGTCATTAATTTAATGTATCCATGGATGTATAAGAAATATGTTATAGGGTAATTCAATATCAATTACATGTACTACTATTTCCTTTATAATAGACCCCACCATCAAAGGAAGATAAATGGTACCCATGGATTTTTGTTCATTATTATCATACACCTTTATTATGATAATGTCTATTTTTAATGTTATTTTTGAATATCCTAAGTGATTAATTATCCTTAATTTACACAAATTTAATGTCTATCCATTGTCTATAAACACCATATTTACCTTGTACCTAATGATAATAACTTTTATGTTTAATGGAATATTGTGAACAAATCCTAAAGGGAAGACATCAAAATGATCAAACATAACCTAATTATTAGTGGATAAATTACCTAATAACCCTTGGAATATTGAGGGTATTATGGGACTCTATACTCTTTAAGGAATCTGTACAAGGTGTCTTTATAAATAAGTGAGATCTTGAGAATGTCTACTATGATAATATTTTCAAGTGTCTTATCAAGATGATCAATAATGTTGTACTACATTCAACATTGGATGACGATGCACTAGGAATTGTAAGTTTTTCACACCTTTTATTAATGGTGAAATATTGAGGTTCAAAAGTAATGATGTTAACATGATTGTGCATAAAATAAATACTATTAACTATAGATTTAAAAGGATGACTAGCTCAGTTAAAATTACTCTCTATGGGATGTTTTTTATTTGATTTACCTTTTCCTTACTCAGGTTTGGGGAATTGGTCTTGATATATCACCAAATTTTGGTTTTTGGATGGAATGGATGACTAGTTTTTAATGGATATGTCCCCTTGATCAGTGAGTTATTAGATATAGTGATTCAGGTACATATAACTATTGGTAGAATATCCCTTTATCATATGGTACTTGTATTATTAATCTTCCTTATACAAATTGATTTTAGGAATGTTCTCTTTAAAAGGTTTGGTTTTTAGCCAAATTATCTTGTTCACATGGGCTAACTTAACGTTTTCATAAGAATCACCCAATTTCATGAACTTACATTTGGATTTTCCTTGTTGAGGTTGGCTACTATTAATGGTTATGTTATTAATGGGTTGGGTGTAAGTTTGTTGTTGATTTGGTGGGTTTTGGATTTTTTTAACATCAATCACACCATCTCCAATAATGTTTTTATTCTTGGAAAAGAACTTAAGTTTTTTAGTTTGTTTGAATAAATTGTTATTGGGTTTAAATATCTTGATAACACCTTTTATTTATTAATGTGTATTTAACTTAGAACCCCTTTTCAATAATTTCATCAAATAACCTTGGGATAAGGAGTAAAAAGTAATGTCCCATGTTTGAGTTGAGATTGTTTATATATATATATATATCCAAAAGTTTAGTTTTAGGAAATGGCCACATAAAATGACTTGCCAATGCCTATCATCATTATAACAAAGAATCAAAGGTTTTGCCATTATATTTTTTGGTGTTATGTATGTCTAATTTGGTTAAGTCCTTTTCAATATTGTTGGTAAAATGACCAACAAAATTCTTATAAAGGTCCTCAAAAGTGAATATTGATACTTCAGGAAGGTGTGAAAACCATTCAATGGCTTGACCCCTAAGACTTCATGGAAATAATAGTAACATATACTCATTTATATAAGAAATATCCACACATGCATAATAGAATCCTATAACATGTTCCTTACGATCTCCCATAACTTTATATTTGTCAAGTTTTGGGAGTTTAAAATACTTAAGAAAAGAAGGTGTCATGGTACTTAAGTCATATGGGTATGAACAAATTTTATCAATTTTAAACTGTTTATGTTGGGAATGAATTCCATCTTGCAAGCCTTGAACCCTATATTTCATGTTTTTAAATTCATATATTAAATATGGTGATAGTTGGTTAATTTGGCTTGAGGAAGTCTAGAAGCTGGATGGTTGACCTATGAATGGATTTGTGTTGGTGTGATTTTGTGTAAATTAGTTAAGTGGTGGGTTGAAGTTATTAGGAGGTTGTTTGGGAAAGTTAGTGTTTTGAGGATTTGAAAAGGGGTTGGTATTGTTCAAGTTAGTGCTAAATATAAGGTTTGTTGGATTAGTATTAATGTTTAAGTTTGATGTTGTTGGATTGAGATCACTTGTAAAGTTAATGTTTGGGTTTGGCTCATTTGGATTTGTGATAAATTTAAAGTTTGTTGGATTATGGTTGATGTTAAAATTTGTGGGGTTTGAATTGGTATTATATTTAATCTTATATTGGTTGAAAAAGTTGGTTTTAATTTGATATGGATTTATGTTATAGTTAAAATTGAATGGGTTAGAACTCATGTTGAGGTTAGGGTTGGTTTGATTTGCGTGAAATTAGCTTTGGTTTGAGTTAAATTTGTTTTAGTTTGTGTTAAGGTTAAAGTGAGTGGGTTTAGGACTTGTCTTCAAGTTTAAGCTAGTTGGATTAAATTTTGTGTTTAGGTTAGGTTTGTTTGGGTTAATTTCATTTATGTTTTGGTTTTGAAATGAACTATGCATATGATTAACATAGATGTTAGGGTTGAAGGAATGGTTTAAATTAGGGTTAATGTTAAGTGAATTAACATTAGGTGGTGTTATATTTGGATTTAATGGAACTAATCCTACAAGTGAATTATAATGAGAAAATTGATTCTAAAATATTCTATTTGGATTAGGACTAATGGGAATAATTTTAGTAATACCCAAGCTTATATTTTATGAGTAGATTAGGGAGATAGAATGATTATTCAAGATCAAATTATTTGTATTGATAATGATTAGTGAGCCTTGGAGAGTAAGATTTGGGTTGATTTGTGATATTGAATGAACATTCAAGATCAGATTAGATTGATCATGGATTTGTGAACTTTAATGCACATTCCATTTGTGGTGGTTAGATTTAGGATTGGTAAACTTGAATGTATATTCAAGATTAAATCAGTTAGATTGACATATGAGTTTGAATTAACATTCACACTCACATTATAATGATTAGGATTTGAATTTTAAAATTTATTATTTACTTGAATGGATTGGAGATTCATGATCTCTTAGTTGATATGGTGTGTGTGGGTTTCCATAGAAAACCCATGACTTGATTGGAGAGTCCTAATATATACCTTTTGTTATGTTGAGTACTAATTATGTATAAATTTTTTATTAAGCTAACAAACACTTTTGGGTTTTGTTGTAAAATTCCCAATAGAGTCATATGGGTCTCAATGTGTTGACATTAGCAAAATCATACTTCAAGGCAACTATTAAAACCCTAGGTATTGGAGTATGAAATCCCCTCACAATATAGTTTGATTAAAACACACAATTTATTACACCTTTTAAATATTTGAAATACATGGGGTTTGGCATGTAACATAGTGGTGAAATCCACATCATTAAATCCCCTAAAAAAAGAAAAATAAAAATTTAGTGCTTATCTTTGATTCCTAGGTATCATCACCAATGTGATGCTAAGGGAATAGAATGCAAATAAACAGCTTAGGTAACACAAAAAGTTTTAAAGTTACTTATTATTCTTGAGTATCATCACCAATATGATGCCAAGGGAAGAACATATGAAACTTCACAACACACACACACACAATTCTCAAAAAAGGAACATAAATTAACTATACGAAATCAAGCATGAGATAATTACTAATAATAATATAAAAAAATAAAATAAAATATGTTACAAATAAAGGTGGAAATATTTTGGTTTTATTTTTATCCTTTTTACAAATTTTCTTTGAATATAGGCATACAAATAGTTTTTTTTAAAGTTTTATTTGGATAAGAGTCAAGACAACCTATAACAAAGTTAGAAAAAATAAAAAACAAGCTGTTGTGATGAATCTACAATTACATAGTTAGATATAATGTGTGAAATTTCCAGTGGTTAGCAACATAAAGATAGACAAAATTTAGAGAATATAAATTAAAAAAAACATTTTTTAAAAAAGTATTTCACAATTAAACTCATTAAATTCATTGTTAAATTCCCTAATTTCCTTGTTAGAATAATTGATTTCACTGTCCACTTAAACAATTTCATAGTTACATAGAAAATTAAAAAACACAGAGTGATTTCATAGTTTGATAACTATTTTATAGTTTAATTAACCAATTTTGTAGATAAAAGATCTAATTTCATATCCAAACTCCATAAATTCATAGTTACATAGAAACATAGAGTTCTAGAAAATAGTAAACATATAAAGGAGTAGAATTGAAGCAAAAAGAGGTTAGAAATAAGAAAACTATGGAAAATACTATACAAATAGAGAAAATGATGATTTCTTATTTTTAAATTATAATTTCATTTCCACCATTTCTAAATTTGTAGTTACACAAAAAATATGCACAATAAACTTGAAAATATAATAAAATGACCTATAGTTTCACAACAAAAATTTGAGACCAAGATCAAATGCATATGCACAAGAAAAAATATAAATATCAATGGAAAAAATATTCTAAATACACCTATGATTATTGTCACATGCAAAAGATGATGGAAAATCCCACCAGGCATGGCTAAATGTATGAAATAAATCTAGATGCAACTAAACTAATAAATCAAATAATCTTAATCCTAATCTAAACTCAAAAAATATCAAGATAAAGAAACAAAAAATTAAGAAACTAAACTAGAAAAGAAACTAGTTACAAACACATGCAAAGTTCGTCACCTTATCCATTGTGAAATAAGTGATAGATTTGATCTTTGTGTGGAATGTGGATGATTAATCCTCTCTCTAATGCAAATGGGTAATGGCAAACATTTTGATAACAAAATTCACTCTTTATGGCTTTTATATTCTTTGTATTCACTTAAAATTTAATATCACTTATTACCTCGAAGGTGGATGGATGAAAGTGATGGCTTGCATGCCTATTTATAGGTTTTTGGAAGACAAATCGAACAATTGAAAATTATTTGAATATTTCAAATTATCTAAATAATCTATGGTGGAGAATGAGTCCTCACCTATGAGTATGATGACTACATCAAATGTTTAAGATAAATGTAGAGTTGGTTAATTGATTCACCAAGAATGGGTGAACTTGTTTGACAATTCAAGGGGTGACTCAAGGGTAGTTAAGGAAGCTAAGGGATTGGTTGGGTGAGTCAACATGTGAGGGGGATAAAGGTGGAGTATGTCTAAGAGATGTGGAAAATCCATATTTATTAATTAAATTTGGATTAAAATTTCACATAATTTATTAACTTTTAATTATTCAATTATTTGAATAAGGAGGGAAATGCCATGAATTTGAATTTAAATTTGTTGAAGAATAATTAGTGTTAATAGGTTAATTTTGAAATTAAATGAAATTTAGGTGTCTACTTAGTCAAGGACATAAGTGAGAATAATATAAATTATTACATATTGAAGTTACCAATGAAGAATAAGAGGATGAATTAGCATGAGAGGTTAAATATTAGCTAAGGGAGGAAATAGAAAAAAATAGAACCAACTATTTATCACCATGAAATTTCTAGAATCAACACTGCACAAACCCTAAAGGTAGTAGTTTCTTTTTATTAAAAATAGGGAGGCAATATTTATTGACTTAATAAATACACATAACTTCAATAACAATAAATTAGCTATGATATGGAACTTTTTTTATATCCAGCTCCTATGTTTCAAGTGATGATTGAAAATGGTATCACAGTCCATTGTTCCAAGAATTTCCATAGTATTAAAGTATATATGGGAGAATATATACTAGATATCCCTATGTTTTCCATTTGTATGGGTAGATAAGATATTGTGTTGGGAGTAAAATGGCTCAATACCTTGGGAAATATTGAGATGAATTATCAAGATCTATTCATGTGTTTCCATTATGAAGGTAGGAAATTTTAAATTCTTGGCTTACATGAAAACTCCCTAAAATTGGTGAGTTCTCATTAGATGTATAAGATTATAAACAAAGGATAAGATGTATTTTTGTATCAAATATTTTAAATAGAGGTAAAACCCTTAAAGGGGTCTATCTAAACATAATATTTTAAAATTTTATCAATTAATAATGTTTTCTATCTTACAGGAACCCATCGAGTCTCAATATCTCTGAGTGCATGCTTTAATGGGTGATGTAGTCATATAAAATGTGAAAATTGGTAACTTGAGCATGGCTAATGACACCCAATCCTTAGGTACCTTGTGATTTCTTTCATGACCCTCTTAGGCTTATTTTCACTGATTCCCAATCATCCACAACCTTCTATACTTGGTCTGAGCTCACCCAAACTACTCTTTTCAAGACAAATTAATCCCCCCAGGTTCCATATACTTAGGAAGTAGCACCACACTTGGAATATATCACTAGTGCCACTATTATCCATTTTTAGTGCTATTTTTTAAGCCCATTTCTAGCCCCAATGGACAATTTATTCTAATTACCCATCCTTATCATTGTCAGCCTAACATGAGTACATTTAACCCATGACCAATAGATCCCTATAAAATCCCATTCAAAGATCATTTGGAACGGGATGGAAAATATCACTAAGTAAACAAGAATAAAAGCAAGACTATTCATGCTATTCTCCCTATTCTCTACATAAAGCTATCCAACCCATTTACAAGCTTATTAAAATCCTTACACAAGTCCCTATCCACCTCAAACACATCCATTTTATCATTATGCATCTTCATATACACAATTTCATAAATTACATCAAGTGGGAGGATTACATATGGCTTGATCCCTCTTCAGAGTATGGTATGTAGGTAGCGTACCCACACATGGGGTGTGAAGCATGTATAGTGCATCTTAAACACACTACCCCCTCCCCCCCCCACTCTTTTTCAAATTTAGTCAAGCAATAATGGAATATAGGTTTTTAAGAAAGAATTTTCTCTATAGGGAGATATATAGACTTCCATCTATCAAAACATTGTGGACAGGGTCACACATACATAGAAAACAAAACCCAAAAATCTTAAATCTTCAATAAATTAGTGGCATAGGTGGAATATAGTGTTACTACCACTATTGTCTAGTTTTGGTGCTCCAATCTAGTCATAAAACAAAGTTTAGATCTTAGTTTGTTAGAGTCTCTTAGTTCTACATAGTGAATTCTAACCTCTATCTCAGTCAAATCAATTAGTTTCTAGTTAAGTTTTATTTTCTTCTCCTTATTTCTATTTTCAAAAAAGTTTGAATTGAAATTAATTTACACAAATTAGTATGTTAATTATTATCTATTTATTTACTAATTTTACAACTCAAACCTTTTAATTAAATTAGAAATAATACCCCAATATTCCCAAAATTATTAAATCAAGTACATCAAGAAAGGGGTGGGTAGACCATTAGTACTTTATACTATTGTTGTCCCTTAACACCACTTAATATCTATGAATTAATCTCCTAAAAACATTCCCCTAAACTTTGCCTCATTTGTTTCATCCTTCTCTTGTCATTTTCCTCATTCATTATCCCTTCCATAACAATTTAGATTACACTATCGGCCCCATAGAACTTGTACTTTAATTCATAAACTTATTTAGAGTCTAGGTTGGCTCTTAGTTGACCTAGAAAGAAACCTAATGTTTATGTTAATAATGATATAATATCGATTGGGTCAACCTTATTAGTCTAAAATTTTAGAAAGGACTAGGGTTAGTTATACCTGTATAAACACACCCATTTTAATATTTAGAAATAAGAGGATAATTATAGATATATACTATGCATCTTCTTATCCACCATTCTACTTGAGAAATATAGATTAGGGTTTCATACTTTATTTAGAGATATGTATCTTGTCTTATGGATAAGTCTTTTAGATGCATTGATAGGTCATGTAGCTTATAGTTGACTTATCTTTATCATCCTTATATACCATAAAAACCTCTTGTGAAGCACCTTAGCTAAGGGAGATATTAAGGTTCAGTGTGTTAGTCTCAAAAGATAAGTATTTATTACTTTATTCCTCCTTTTAAGAGTAGATAGATATTTATTTGTACTTCTCTCCCATTCATTAAAATTTTGTATACATTAAATTGAGTATATGTCCTCTATGCATGTTTAATGTTAATGTCTATTACCCATACTTTATGCTACAAGCTTTAGTGAGCACTTGATTATATTATAATTTACTTGATATTAGTTTAGTGAATATGAAAACATAGGACCTAGTCAGGGTTAATGTATAGTTTTGCTTGACTAGAGGCTTTAAAACCCTCCCTAGTGAATTTATTATAGTAAGAGATCCCTTGGTTAGGTCTAGCATATCCATCTTGGTTATGACCTTGACTAACTAATGTATCCAAAATTGGAAGTGTAAGTAGGATTTATATTCTCTTAACTAGATTAATTTATAAATTTTTTACATTTCCCATCATATACATTTTGGTGAACCAAACATGAATCTAACCCTTCAAGGTTTTCTTTTTTATTATAATTTGTATCATTTTATTATATTTTTACATATTTAAAATATTATATCAAAATAATCAATATAGTTCTAAATTTATATGTGTATTTTTAACACACATTCACTTCAAAATGACTCTAATATGTCTATGTAGGTATTCATCAATTATAGGTTACTGGGTTGAATAGGTTGACACAATACTCTTCTTTAGTTATAGATTATTATACACTATCAAATAAGTTGAAATTGTAAATTAATCCTTTTTGACCACATACAGGTCAACAAATAGTATTGAATAGGTTGACCCTTTTCTTTATTCTTTTTTAGCATACAAGGTTTTGTAGATCTTGGTCAAACCAATCGACCCAGTTTGTAGAATTTGAAAGTAATAACTAAGGCATTTTCAGCATAAAATTATTAATATTAATCATCTTTAAGAACATAAACGTTCCTTTCTTTCCTCTCTCTATCATTTCAATATTTATTTTGGTTCTATTTTTCACAAATTAGTAGTCTTTAAAACTACAACCATATAGCTAACGAGATTGACCCAGTCGACATAGTTTTATACTCTATCTTTTGTTTGAGAGACATAGTCAACTTGTTTGACTCTATTATTAAATACCTTACTTATATAGATTAGTAATGACCTAGTCAAGTCTATTATGTACTATTTACATATAGTGTCACTTGAGTTGACTTTGTACTAATCTTAATCAAGGAATTAACAAATATTTTCTAGTAATTAATTCACATTTTCATCTCAATTATTTGCATGTGTAGAGTAACTCACATAGTCTAAATAGAGGTTTTTTAAATTACCATTTTATTCACACTATTTGACTCTTTTTCAAACACGACCAAATCACATAACATTAAAAACACATTTAAACACTTATATTCCCAAGACCTACCTATTTGGATTTAATCACCAAGGGGGAAGCCAACTTAGTTTTTTGGCCAAGTATAAATATGTGGTTAATGGTATATATTGGAAAATAACCTGACACACTTATCACTATAGGATTTTGAAGTTAGGGGATAGGTCCCAATACCAAGATTGTGATATTACCAACACAAATTCCTTTCAACCCAAACATCTTGAAACCATCCATAGATTACCTTTTTAAATCCCTATTTCATCCAACTCTCTTATCACATTTAAAAACAAAATCTTATAATAATCTAATAACACATAGGGTGACAAATTAGTTATCATTTAATTTTTAATTGATTTCTTTCTCTCTAATCATTTCTTGTTTTATTAAAAAAATTTACATTTGCCATCATTGGTGCAAGGTTTTGTGATGTGTGCCATAATTGGATTAATCACATTGATCCAATTATTTGTGTGTTTGTTTTAGTCTTGCTTAAATTATATTGCAAAAAAAATCCCTATTTCATAAGATTGTCATTCTCATTGATACAATCTCTTACTAACTAAGTTTTTTCATCCTACCATTATTACACAATCAAATTGTATGACTGTGTCTTCTCATTTATCCATTTTATTTCTTTGTCCAAAAGAAAAACATCAACCTACATGAATATGTATCATTATAAACCTACTTTACCTCACTATCTATAATACAAAGTCAACCTATATGATTCTTTATTATTCTCTAACTATTGAATTACATCACATAGTCAACTTGAAAGACTATGTATCATATTTGCTAACTCTTTATCCATCATAGTTTTCCATATTGACCTTTCTCATCATGAACTTCTTATTTTAGGATAACAAAAAGTTTAACTCAATAGATATGATGGTCTTTGCCAACCCCAATAGATTTTCCCATAAATAGCTTGTGGATCATACTCTCTATGAAAGTAATCTACATGTGTCCACTCATAATATAAAATATGGGACTCCTCCTCATCTATCTTAAGTTTGAAACCCTTTATTATCCTTATAAGATCAGCCTGAAATGAAATATAATCTATAAATGTTTTTCTTCATTAATGAATTTTCTCAACATTGAGGAAAATACCCTTATACTATTTATCACCTTACTATAGGTAGTCAAACATATGAATCCCATTCACCTTCCCCCATATTCTCACATGGATTTAGGGGAAATATATTATTTTCCTCTTAACCTATTCCTTCTCTTCTGACCCCTTTTCATACTATGACCTCTTCTTCCTTGATTTCTTCAACCTTTATGCTAAGTATCTCTACTAACATGGTAGGTTCCACATCTAGTGGGCCTTTTCCAAGACCTGATCTTCTTAATTACTCTGTGAGTGCCTCATTTTTTACACATGGTAATCATGACACTAGTGCTTCTTCTTCTTCTTGTAATATTTCTACTAGTGCATCTTTTATAACACAAGGTAATCATGCTACTAGTGCATCATTTTCTAAAAGTAACTCTCAATCTACTCATAACACACATTTCACTACTCAAAGTGGTACCCAAGCCACTAATACCAATCCTAATCCTTCACATGATATGAATAATTCCACTCAAACCAATAAAATTTTATTACAAACTCTTAACCAGATAAACACTTTCCAAGATAATAATAATAACCAAATGATGTAAATGTAGAATCACCTTATAAATCTCTAAAATCACTCTCAATGGGTTCCATGGGGATCACACTACCAAAATTCCCCACCACAATACTTAGGGATTCCCATGGAAATATTATACCTCAAGCACCTCTTGTTAATAAAAAAAGTCAAACAAATAAAAATGAACATATTACACCTCAAATTGTTAATATAGATATAGGAGATATCACCACTACCATTAGTTAAAATAGGTCAACTGATCCTACCTTACACTTAAAAACATTTGTAAATCTATAGAAATATTAGGTTAAGCTAAACACTATTTCCACTACCAAGATCTTATAAAAAAACCCTCTCAAGAGATGCTTTAGATTAGTATAACCAACTCAAATCTCATTCTATCACTAGTTTTCAAGAACTAGTTAATGTTATTGTATAACAGTTTCAAACTAGTGATCTCCCTAAAAATATATTGGCTCATTTTATTAATTATAAAAAAAATGAAATAAAAACCACACAAGCTTTCATCAAATGATGGAAGACCTTATATAACAAGTTTGAGCATAATATTGTGTATGATAATATCTTTCATATATTCACCAACACTGTCTATCCTAAATTATAGTATCAGGTCCCAAGTCTCTCTCCACAAATATTATAAGAAGCCATCAACTAAGATAAGTGATAATATTTCCTCATACATGAGTTTAAGCCATCCCAACCTCATATGGGCACCCAAATTCTCATCTAAAATAAAAATAATCATGCTATTAATTATGGTGTCAACGATTCCTATGATACCATTCATAATATTCAAGTAATTTCTCCTGACCATGCTCTAGAACATGCTTCCCCTCTAAACCCCATCCCCAATCCTCACTTTTATCCAATAATTAACATCAATGTTCATAAGCCTTTACCCTTATAAAAAATTTAAAAATGTATACTAAGGCCTCTACCATGAGATCTTGATTCCACTTTCCCTATGAAATCATGGTATGATCCAAATAATTTCTATTGATTTCATGCTAGTTGGGGTCACTCTTATGAGACTTGTAAGAAATTACATGATTTAGCTGTGGATTTCCTCCTTGGTCCTAGTTTAAACCATGATCCCTCATTCATAAATTTCAACATACCTATGACATTGCCTTCAAATCTCACAGAACATGAAGCAAAACTCAATCTTTGAAACAAGCTAATGCTCATCTAGCCATATATAAAGTCCCTCTTCCAAACCACCAAGATACTAATGATAATCCTACTTATTACACTAATAACTTTGATAGTATTCTAGACCCAACTGCCAAGGAGAATGTGGTCAACATGACTAATATGAAAAGGGTAGTTTCCTTTATTAATTATCATCCCACCCACACTCACCAATCATCTCACACTTTCCATGTTATCTAAGATTTATCCCCCAATCACCAAATAGAGTTGGGGAAAGAAGACCTTATCTCTTTTGATGAAATAATTCATACACCTCCATTAGATAACACCTCTCATACCATTTCTATAATTTCTCCAACCTCTTTACCCATCACCATTAATATTCAACCTTCTCACACTTCTTTTTCAAATCTACCACACACAAAACCTACATCAACTACCTCATCTCATGATTATCAACCAAATTTTACCCAAATTAAACCTACCATATCCTATCAATAAAAATTACATGCACTTCTATTCCTCCTTCCAAGGAAATCCTCCAATACTATACAAATCTATCCAACAATCCATTCATGAATTATGATGAATGGGATCCTATCATATAACTTACTAATCTTCCATCTCAAATTCCATTTCTTGAACTCATGATAACATATCCAAATCATCATACATGCCTTATGAAACTCTTATTAAAAATGAACATCCCTCATCCTCCTTGAGCAGGACATGAATCTACCCTATCTTAACATCTTACAATAGTGTGAAGAGATGTCTATACATGTTGATGAAATAATTTACCCTTCTCTCTCTATAAAATTTTCCATCATGTATATGATTCTAGATGAGATTATACTTCATGTAGATGATACCCCCATCTTTATAATAATCCAAGTCGGTGACATCTAAGTCAATTATGCCTTGATTGATGTGGTTTTAGGTACTTTTGTTACCTCCCTCGACTTCATTAGAACTCATAGATACTATAAATGTAATATTAAATATGAACATAGCATGTGTCAAGGTTATGACTGACTTCAAATGCCTCCCTTAGGTTGTGTGTGGCTCCCTCTCAGTATCTCACCTATCACTATGCGAGTGAAGGTTATGATATTTAGTTTTCCTATATCTTATAATATATTTCTTGGTAGGCCTTAGACTCAATGCATGGGGTTGTTGCCTCTAATTCCTACCAATGTGTTAATATCCATCATAATGGTGAAATATATAGGATTCAAAGTGACACTAACCCTTGGAATTTTAAACAATTATAAGACCATGGTTTATTCAAAATTTTAACACTTGAACCTTTTCCAAGTGTACCATTCCAAGAATCTCAACATTTTAATTTCCCTATCAACTCTATGTGAGGTTACCATGGTCACCCAAAACTCATCAAGAATATGTCACCTAACCTCTTAGATTTTGATGAAAATGAACCTAATGAGATCAATCTCAAGATAAAAAATTCCAATCTCTTTCCTCATCTCTTTTCCCATCTTCCACCTTCTTTCAAGCTACATTCTCGTCAACCACCTAGTGATGATATGAACATAGTCCTAACTAAGACTCAGCACTCTATTCATCATGCCACCTCTAATGAGAAGGCAATCCCTAATTATATAATTACTCTTCATACACCCAACTATGAAGATGGTTATACCTTAGATGACCCATTTTTAGGAGGTTTTATTTAAGCTTGAGATGCTAAGATAATTCATTATCATTATTATTTTTTTCAATCCTTCTATTTATCTTATTACATTCCATCTTATATAGTTCATATTTTTAACATTCCAGCTCTTATTCATAGGGTATAGATTGTGTTCACACCTATGGTTTTTGAATATCCTCTTAGGAACATTATTATGGATCATGTTATGACTAGTCCCTATCATTTTGATATATATTAGGACCCTTATAGATAGCTTTCCCTTGATATGTGTGCTATCATCCTTCAACCCTCTATGCATCATATTCCTCCCTCAAGTGAGCCTAGTCTATATCCTCTTCCCACTCTTCATTTAACTAATTCTATTCCTACTTCTAATCCTATTTCTCCTTCAATCAAGCCTCATCTAGTATCTCCATCATCCCTACCTCCCTTTGGTGATGGCTTGCTTCTTTTCCTACAAATTGATCCTTTATCCACCCAATGGATCGATAAACCATTTTATGATATTCATATATTCACTAGTTATTAGAATATAAATTTTAAATTATACCAACCTTCCCCAACTTATACTTCCACTCCCTTTGTTAGTACACTCAAAATATCTACTAACAAACATATTTGTTACTTCCATAACATCGATAATCATTCATCCACTCATTATTGAAAGCTTAGACAATATATAGACACATTATGTCCTACTCTTCCTAAGCCTAAAAACAAGGATAAACCTCCCCCAAAAGTCTTACCTAAATATATTACAAAATATGGAGAGGTATATTGTTCATGGTACCAATGTGGTACCCATCACACTGATCATTATCATATCCTCTAGCAATATCTTCAATATCACCTTATTACCATTCCTACACCTATTATCCCTTTGACCATATGTCTCACATTAAATAAGGCTCCCCCTTGTTCCTTCATGGTTCCTCCACCTTTGGTCCCTACTCTATAAGTGGTCCCTCCACTTATAGTCTTTCTACCTATGGTCCCTTCTCCATAAGTGACTCCTTCATGTCCCAAACAACCCACTCTTATTTATTATCTTATGTATCATATACATGATGGCCATCATGATCATGATCCTTCATTCATGCTTTCATTTTCTATTGATGATATTTGATGAGAGTTATATTCCTATCTTTCTTTAAATATAAATGAGACCCTCACTATCGTTGGAGTCCATCTTCACTAAGATCTATAAAATGTTATGGACAATGTTTGTGGATAGATTTATGAGTATTTATGAGAAAAACATGGTTTCACTTCAATTTATTATTAATTTTTTATTGTACATGTGATCCAAGTTTATATTTATATACTTTTCATCATTTTATAATGTGTCAAATTCTCATCTATCTTACATGGTTCTTTATATCTCACATTCTATGTTATTTATGGTGTAATTTTCTTTACTTCCACTATCTTATGAATTCATTTCATGATTACATGATTTTTATCTATGAGTTCATTTATTTCGATAGATGTCTTGTTCTTTTCTCATGATTTTTAGCTACCCTATCTCTATAAAATGGATAATAATTATTATGACTTGGCTATAGAAACCTTACTCCCCTTAGTTATTTCTTATTTAGCTTGTGATTAGTTAAAAAAAACTCATCGAATTATAATATCATTTTACCAATCCAAATTGTATATCCTTTTACCCTGCTTATTTCCTTTTTCAAACTAAGTTTAAATATGGGTGAAATTTGAGACAACATGTTGGTTCATAGGTAAGCCTAAATGTTTTTGTTAGTCATGTTGTTGGATACTTAGCTTCCTTTAAGCCAAAGTTTAAAGATCATTTGTGTGTATCACTCTCATGATTGGTTATTCCAAGTCCATATGGAGGAGGAACCTTAAAATATATAAAAATTTAAAATCCAAATCAATTTCACAAAAGGCAATGATACAAAAGTCAGCATGAATTTTTTTAGAAGTCCAATCAAACTAAAAGACATGATTTAAAGAACATCTCCTTTTTATAATCAAATATCAAACTCCAAAATTGGCCTCAAGATAGAGTTGACATCCATTGGGTTGTGTTAGGCTATTAGATTGGGAAAGGAGAATAAAAAAATATTTTAGTGCTACCTACTTTCTCACACAAGTACCCAATCTTTGTAGTAGATTGATGGCTCTTTAAGAGGTCCTGAGGAACAAGGAACATGTTCTAGGAAGGTAGGTCCATTTTATTTCTTCTTGTTCAAACAACCCACATGAGTCAATATTTATATAAATTTGTGCTTACTATGAATGGGTATCCTTTGTACATTGATTGTCACTAGTCACTTAGTGTCTTTCTATGTCTTTAGTTTTGCTAATGTTTCCTATGGTCTTTTTATAGATGCCTACATTATGATTTTTAAATTCCCTCTTTCATTTCCCACATTCCTAATGTTTCCCTTTGATAAAGATTGTTTTTTTCAATGATCATGACCCCTTAGGGATTCTATTTGTGAGTTGTAGTGTAAAACCTTGTATAGGACTAGGCCTTTCTCATAAATTACCAAATTGTCATTCAAAACATCCCATTTATCATATTTTTCATATTATTTACACCTCATTGGTGTTCCATTTATGAGTTTTAATGTAAGACCATTGATTTGACCAAGTCTTCCTCACAAAATTTTCCAATACCCAAATCATAATGAAATTACATGTGCTAAATTTGAGATAAGTCATGATTGATCATGAGTTACACATCATTGCCTTGCTTCCTATTTTAATAGAGTATGTTTTATGTTTACTTCATTGATTTTTCATTTTTATTTTCTAATTGCATGCAATAATAAAACAATTTTACATAAGTTTTTCATACTTCCCATCTTGAAAAATTGTGATAAATTTAATTTCACTTTTCCAATTTTGTTTGTGTTTTATACTTCCCAACGTAATTTAATATGACTGAATGACTCAATTGTTTTGTTCTTATACCATTTAGTTTTCATGTGCCTTCCATTTTATTACATTATTTTCATACATCCCAATGTGATATAGCATGATTGTAATTATTTTAATTTGGTGAAAATATTTTTCATGCTGTAAAAACATTTTGTTATATTTTTTACCATCTTTGATTTATTATACTTAGTCATATTTTGTTATTACACATTTCCCATCATGATATAGTATGTAGTACATCTATTTTTGATTAATTATACTTTTCCAAGTCATTTTTTCCTTTTTATTTTAAACCAATCATGTTTATCACATAATTCTAAAAAATAAAACACTCCACATGTATTTCTCATAACATATACAACAAAATCAAAATAAATGTGATAGAAATATATATACCTATGCATCAACATCCACAACTAGATACATACATACATACATATACATATATATACATACATACATATATAAATACATATATATATATATATATACATATATCTATATATAAATATACATATATATATATATATATACATATATATATATACACACATACATACATACATATACATACATACATACATATATATACATATATATACATATATATATATATATATATATACATACATATATATATATATATGCATATACATACATACATATATATATATATATACATATATACACATACATACATATATACATATTACATATACATACATACATATATACATTATATATATATATATATATATATATATATATCATGTATTTTATATAATACAAGTTACAAAATATATATCTCTAGCTCTATGGCTAGGCTTTATCATACCTATCTTGTGGCCTAGCCATGCTACCTATAAATGGCCATGACTATCCCCTCTATGGTATCCCCATCCACTACCCATTGAAAAGTGTTTGTAAATTTTTCCCATGCTCCAAGGAACATGAAAATGAGATTAAAACTCTATGGGATGCACCTCATCTCCATAATACCTCCTAGGCCTATTGTAACTAATCATTCTCTATCCACATTCATCAACTACTCCAACAAATCCAATAGCCATGACACATCGATCAGTTGCTAATATATTTGGCATATATGCAAAATATCAAAAAACAAAGGATGTATCATATATCCATGTCATTTATAATCAAATTACAATCTTAAATTCTCACCTAACTCTACTGTTTTGATTTAGTTTTTCTATTTTCTACAAAATAATCCTATTCAATACTAAATTTGCCATGTGATCCATTTTTGATATGAAATTAGCCCTATTGAATTACTATAGAATTAACCTAATTAATAATATATCAGCCACCATCTTTCCTTGAAATACTATATATGCCATGTTGTACATAGTCAGCCTTTATTAGTAATACTACATTGACCATTTCTAAACAACTAAGTAAGACCATTATTATGCAGTCGCCCCCCTCTCAACAAAATAAATTAACCCATTGCTATGTATTTGGCCTTATTATTCTCCTTCAACTTTTAGACTAAGTCAATTAGGTCAACCCTATTAATCCATAACAATGAATTTTCGACCATTAATTTGACTTTTTCCTACTCAATACCCCATTTTAACCCTACTGTACCCAGAAATTTCCTAGGGTTCATTCCGGTGCATAGATTTTTCCTACTACACTATTTTCTATAATGAGCTCAATTTCAAAACAAAATATTCAAAAATTTGAAATTTCCAATCACTTACCTATGATACACTCATTACCACTATTATGTGTCCTCACCATCTCAACTATCATCTCATCACCATGATGGCTCTATGCTTTCCAACTAGGTCTCTCAAAGCTCTATTTCCTCAAAATAGGAAAAATGACAAATTAATTAATTTTCACCCTATTTATATTTATTATTCAAAATTATTTACCTTTCAAATATTTATAGTCAAATTTATTATTTTGATCATATCTTTGTCTCTACTAATTATTTTTTAAACCATAAAAAGTTCTTAAATCCTAACATTATAAATAATATTTTCACCTATTATATGTCTATGCTGATTTTTTTTTCACTCTTTTTTGCTAACCTCCACAGGTTAACCTGATGTTTTATACATTGGATACCTTCACATTTATTTTATATCCTTATATATCTACAACACTAAGGTAAGTAAAGGTATGCATTTTTAATTTTGTCCTTTAATTTATCTTATTTTCTCCTCACTATACTTTATTCAACTTCAGTGTTGTGTGTTATTATGTTATTTTCTTGAAACACCATCTTGTGTTACACTTACATGACATGTGATGAGCTTCAACTGGGGAATATGTATACACATAATATATTAAAACTTTATCAATTACTAATTCTTTATATCTTATAGGAACCAATTGATTCTTAATCTCCTTGAGTACACATCTTAAGGGGTGCACTGGGAAAGGGGTGGGTAGACCATTGGTGATTTTCAAGATTATTTTCCTTTAATACAACTTTATATCTATACAATGATCTCATGAAAACATTACTCTAATCTTTCCCTCCTTTTTTGCAACCTCCTCTTGTCATTTTTTGCCTTCATTTGCCCTTCTCTAGCCTAAAACTATTTTTGATGGATTATGTTTCACTATTAGCCACATAGGCCTCGTAATCTAATTGATAAAACTTATTTAGTGTCCAAATATACCACTATACAACCTAGAATGATACCTAATTTACTTTTTTCAATAACAATACAAGGTCCATTGGGTGGACCTTATCAACCTAAACTTTTAGAAAGGACTAGGGCTATATCGACCTATATAAACACATCCATTTATTCATATAGAGAATAATAAAAGATATATATTTTGAATCTACTTATCCACCATTATAATTGAGGAGAATATTTTATGGTTTAATAATTTATTTTTATATATAGATCTTATCTTGTGGAGAAATCTTTTGGATGCATTGATATATTGTGTAGCCTAGAGATGATTTATCCTTGCCATCCTTACATAACATAAAAACCTCTTAGGAGGCACCTTGGCCAAAGAAGATATTTAATATTGGTAGGTTAACATTAAAATTTAAGTATTACTAACTTTATTCCTCCTTTTTAATAGTAGATACAATTGCATTTGTACTTCTCTCCCATGGATTAGGATACTATATACACTGACGTGAGTATATGTCTTCTATTCATATTTAATTTTAATGTTTATTAGCCATAATTTGTGACACAAGCTTTGGTGATGATTATATTATATTTTAATTTATTTTTTATTAGTTTAGTGAATATAAAAACATAGGACCTAGTTAGGTTGATTTCATAGTTTTGCTTGACTGGAGGCTGAGGAACCCTCCCTAGCGAATTTATTATGGTACGAGATAATTTGGATAGGTATAAAAAATCCATCTTGGTCATGACCTAAAATATATAATGTATCTACAATAAAAATTTTAATTATGATTTATCTTTTTTGAGGTATAATTTATTTATAGAAATGTTGCATTTCCCATTGCATGTAGGTTCTACATTACCAGATCTAAAGGTTATTATGGAAGAGAATTAAGTAGTTTTTGGTGATTATTAAAATTAATTACTATTAAAATGGATGATGATCATTATATTAAAGTTTTTAAAAAGTGACAACCACCAAAAATTAGGTCTTATAGGTACCCATACATCCAAAATAGTGATATTAAGAAAACGGTAAAATAGATGTTTGAAAGAAGTATTATCCATCATATTCAAAGTGGTTATTCCTCTCTAGGGGTGATGATATATAATAATGATGAAAAATGGATCATTTTTAATTATTATATGGATATCAACAAGTACACCATCAAAGATAGGTTCCTTATTCCTATAATTTATTATGTTATAGATGATTTACAAGGTGTTTATTATTTTTAAAAACTTGATCTTTGTTCTATGTATCATCAAAGATAAAAAAAGATTATTATATTCATAATATTGATCTTTAGAATCCAAAAATTCCATTATGAATATATAATGATGCATTTTTGCTACACTAATGCAACATATACATTTTAGACTTTGATGAATTCTATTTTTTTACCATTTCTACAAAAAATTATCTTGGTTTTATTTTATGATATTATAATATACATGAAAACATGGTCAGAATACTTGTATCATCTAAATATATATTTTTTTATATTCTTAAACAAAACCATAATTATGTCAATCCTTCCAAATTTGCTTCTCGAGTCAATAAGATCAATTATTTGGGATAAAATTTTCCACCTTAAGGTGTTGAGGTGGATAAAAACAAGATAAAGGTTATGGTAGAATGGAAATTTCCTAAAACCCTAAAAAACCTATGAGGATTATTGGGGATAGATTACTAGAATATTGTAAAAATTTATTGTGGCATAACATCACCACCCACAACCTTATTTAAAAATAATTCCTTCCATTAGAACAAGGTAGAAACTTGATCATTTGAGAAGCTAAAGGAGGCCATAAGCACCACCCCAATTATATCTACTAAAATTTTCTCCAAAACGTTCATTTTGGAATTTGATGTTCCATAATATGGCATATGAATGATACTCATGGAAAAAGTATAACTTGTTACATTTGAGTTTTTCCAACTCAAAGGTAATAATTTTATAAGCCCTATTAATGATAAGGAAATAATGGCCATCACTGATGTATGAAAATAATGGATAAAATATATTATGGGAAGACACTTTAAATTAAATAAAAATCATGATACTCTAAAATAATTCCTTGAACAGAGGTTGCCATCAAAACAACAACAAAATTGGATTATTAATATGTTGGGATATGGATTGGAAATTGTATACAATAAAAAAGGATAATTTTATGGATAGTTCACTATCCAATAAGGATGAGTTCACAAAGGAAATTTTTGGTGCCATGTTTATATTATAGGGTGACTATGTGGATGAAGCAATATTAGAGTGGTAGAATAATGGTGTTATATAAGATCTTACTAAAAATATAAAATAATATCTATGTGTCTAATATGTTTGTGAGTAAATGAAATACTCTCTAGTATAAGAATTATTATAACTCTATAAAAATTCAACCCTCAAGCATAAGGTGCTTACATAAATTCACTCTTATCTAGTAAGTATGCATGCAAGCTTATAGAAATCTTATCATAGAGTCGAGTAGGATTTATTTTAGGAAGTGATATAATGGGAAGTATAAAAGTTTATGGAATAATGTATGGTGTGATATAAAAATAGAGAGATAATCAAGACTTCACATTTTTTGAAATATATATCTACTCCTAAATAGAGGTAGGAGGAGCTTTCCATGGATTTCATAATGGTTCACCAAAATATAGAGGGAAAAATGTCATCATGGTTTTTGTGTATAGAATCACTAAATATGCCTTTTTTGCATTACCAAATCCATTTTTATTAATCACAATATCAAAAACATATATAGTTATAGTTTATAATATCAATGATACCCCAATGGTCATAGTAATTGATCATGATCCTATCTTTACTAATAATTTTTGGACTAATTTATTATCATGTTTTTAATCTAATTATCTGTTAACTCATCTTATCATCCCCAATATGATGGTAAAATTGGAGTGTTAAACAAGTCATTTAAATTTTATATTCAATATTTTTCTTATGATAAATAATAGAAATGGGTTTCATGGTTAAAACCAGTATAATGGTGTAATACCAATTATTTCCATACCATATCCAAAATGTCTTAATGTTATGCATTGTTTGGGTAGCATCTACTATCCATCACCTTATATTTAAGGGTATATAAAAAGTTTCAAGAAATAAAATAACACATTCAACACCAATAAAATGTACTCTAAAATATTTGAGAAATCTTTGAAATGTCAAAAAACTACATGAACCAACAAGTTGATCAACACCATAGTGATATACATTCTGAAATCATAGATTGGGTATTTGTGTATTTAGAACCATATAACTAAATGTCCTTGAAAATTTATAAGATGGATAAAAATATTAAAGCTACTTATTAAATACCTTATCAATTATTATAGAATATTGGTATTGTAGCATAAAAATAGAGTTATCTCAATAAAAAAAATACATATGGTTTTCTATGTTTCCTACTTGATGAAGGTCATTGGACAAAATGTATTATCCAAAAAAGAGTTAAAAAACATTTTTTATGAGGGAATAATCATCTTAAAACCTAAATTAATAATTCAAATAGTACTAAGATGTTATGGATGAGCTTGATTACATAGTATCTAATCAAGTGGAATAATTTATCTATTGAAAATGTGACATGTAAGGAGGAAGAATCCATAAATTTTAAAAATTAAGGATGATGATGGTTTGAAAGGGATGGGAATGCTACACCCTTAGTGTACATAATGTATTATGATATGTTGGGCTAACTTGTGGCTATCATAACATTTAATTACGTCATGTGATCATTCATTTAGCTTCATATTGGTAGTAGGGTCTACCTAAGGTGTTTATACAAAATAATTAGGGTATATTTATGAGGTAGTGGTTAGTATTTTATCATCATTTTAAAAAAAAATGGTTTTGGATGTTTCCACTCAAAGTGGCTCATCAATTATTCATATATTTTGTTATATTTTAGTTATATTATGATATATTCTTATGATTTTAATTTATTGGTGATGTAATTTCATTATAATATCTAAGTCAAGTGAGCCTTATTTAATGAAGGTTTTAGAAAAAAATTATCCTATTTAGAGATAATTATATTACATGTATCTTGTCTTAAGGATATGATTTAAGACAAATTCCTTCCTTGGGATGTATTTATCTTTGTATCAGAGTACCACATACTATAGTTAAGGTGAAGGTCATGATCTTCAACTTTACCCTTTATTATAAAATATTTTTTGGACATATTTGTACTTATTAAATGAATTCCATAACCTCTTCCACATTCCAATGTTGAATTTTCATTAAATAGGTGCCATATATAATGTACAAGGAGATATCCATCCTTTTAATTTTGAATAATTATAAGAACATTGTGTGATTCATGTGTAATCCCTACACAATTGAGCTTAATATTCATTTTATATACCACATAGGGCACACCTTTATCACTAAATCTTGTGCACTCTTTACCTAAAGTTTTCTAAAAGTTATCTGCATAAGTCCCACACCATATCACAAAATTCTACACATTGACTCCTATGTACTGCATAATACACACTCATTACTACATACTTTAGAACTTTGAATGACTCTTAATTATATGTCTTACCTTGTAGACCTATGTGCCACACTAGCTCACATACCACACAAGTTTCATTCTAACTCACTGACTTCTACACACTTTATAGCTCGTAGACTTTTGTGCCTTATAGTCATATGTTGTAGCTCATAGTTCTATTTGCCTCATTAAATTTTAGAATCCACAACACATCCATGTGTTGAGTCACCTAAACTACACACTTCAAGGGGCTCACCACCTATCATCCATCTTGGAAGATGAACTGATGCAACTACCTTCTTAGTAAATACCCATAGTTGTAATTTCTCTTTTATTCTAATTATATAATTATGTAACATACACAACTAGCCAAAGGTTGATGATTGACATAGTCATAACACATATAACATGTTATGTATATCTACTCTATAAAAATTGAAATGTATCATATTTTACCAATTTTTTCTATTCTCTATTAATTAATATTAGTTGCATTTCTTGAAAGTAAGACTTCCACTTCATGTAATGTGTTTAATTATTTCCTTATGAATTATCTTTGCCCATTCACTCAGCACAAAAAAAAATTGATTATCCCCCACATGAATGGTATTAGGCCCTATGGTATAGATCATTGGTATCAAAGATGAAATGTTATATCATTTTCTATGCCTATAAATGAGAGAGTGAAACTTGAAAAGGAAGGTTTGTCAATCAATTTTATTTTAGAATGTCTAGAATAATGTCATACCAAAATTTAGATGGATGACACCCAAAATCAGAATGAGGTATCCCCTACAGTACAAAAGCTAATTATAAATTCACTTGAGGCACAATACATTAAAAATTTTAGCCACTTTCATGAATTTATAATATAGCTCAATTTGACACCTTCTACCACACCTCCATAGTTCGATTAATAAGGGTTTTAGCAACAAACCCCATTCAAAGTTCAATTCAATGTCAACATCCATCTATTCTAAGATAACATCAATGTAAAAGCATTGGATTCTTGGACTCAATAACTCAAGGAAAAAATTGCAATAAAATATTTTACTAATGTCGATAATATAACCTTCATAGTACTGAATATGTCCATACTGGTCATTCATTGGTGAAAGAGCTTAAGTGCATAATTTATATAACAATGTGTACTAATTGAATTATGGAAAAATTTTATTATTGAATTGAAGGAGGATTAATACCCTTAGTTCCAATTTAAATATTAATACATCAAGTTTTAATAATTATGCTAGCACAAATATTAGTCTATGGAAGACTAAAAAAACATTTTTCATGACTACTCTCCATGCCTTCACAAGAAATTGAGTAAAAAATATAAGGTGTTGAAGTACATCAATGGAATATCACCTTATATACATGAAAATATGGTTTTATTAACTTTTGAATCTTTGGGGAAAGCATATCAAAACATTAAAAATATTAAAGCTAAGGCAACGATTAAGTAGCATATCACCTCTTCATCTAACATAGTATGTAAGGCATAACCTTTTCATAACTCCACATCACAGGATTCTACATAGAAGTAACATCACACTTATTAAAAAAGAGATAAATATTGAAAGACTACTCAAACCTCAAAGGCTCTAGTGCCTTCTTCTTCAAACAAAGGAAATAATAAGAAGTGGTTCAGACCAACAGCGCCCCCCCCCCCATCTTTTTTTTTTGGAAAGGGAACCCATGTGATTGTTTCTAGAAATTCTATATCCTAGAGTAAATGTGACAGATAGTTTTATTATGTTTTTAATGTTTCTAAAAATAATATTGAAGGTTAGTAATCATATGTTACATGAAAGAAGTCAGGGTTCCCAAACAATAAAACCTAGTGGTTTGAATTTAAACATTCACAAGAAAATCTAGCAGGAAATTTTATGCATAATTAGGTTTTAGCTTAGATTTCATACACTTTTATAGATCTAACACTTTATAGATGTTCACTATATTTGATCCAATGTTACATCAATCTCAAAGTATCTTATAAAGACATAATTAATGATTCAGGCCCTAGTAAGGATCCAATGGCGATCGCTTGATCAGAGGTTTTAAATCTAATGATGTGAAATAAATTTAATTATTTTAAATTTGATAGGTTCACTCCCATCATTTGACATCTGTGAGGATGTATTTGATGGGACCCAACCCATAAAATTTATATTGAAACATAAAGATTTTATCATCTTAAATTTGATAGGTTCACTCCTGTCATTTGACATCATGAGGATGTATTTGATGGGACTGAACCCATAAAATTTAACATAGAAAATCCTTGAAGCTTTAAGATATCCTATTGGTTTGACATGTGGCATTTATTTGTTAGATCAATAAATTTCATTATTTTAAATTTGACAGGTTCACCCCTATCATTTGACATCTGTAATGACATATTTGACGAGACCAAACCCATCAAATTTAAACTAAAATAGAAAGATTTTATTATATTAAAATTGATAGGTTCACCCCCATAATTTCATGTTTGTGAGAATGTTTTTGATAAGACCAAACCCATAAAATTTAAATTAGAGAATTTTTTAAGCCTAATCAAAGGGGGCATTTCTAAAGCCTTTTTTAAGAAATTTTTAGTTTTCTTATGAAGGAAAGATTGACACATAAAATTTTTGGCATAAGTATTTTTTTATTGATTAAAAGGGTAATGATCTTGTATGATTAAATGGTGATTGATTTCTCATTGGATTTTATCCAATAGTGCACATCAAAACAGAAGCTTCAAGATCTCCTGAAGGATCCAATGGTGATTGCTTGCATGTTGGATTTGATCCAATGGTGTATGAAAATTGGATACTTTTCAAAGGCCTCTAAAGCTTAAAAAATGGCATAATAAATAATCTCAAAGATCAATAACCAATGAAATTCAAGGATCTAGATTTGTATTTTTAGATCACTCTTCAAATGGCATTTATGAAAATTGCCATAAAAATCATGGAACCCTACCACGTAAGTATGGAGGATCCAAATGAAATATATTTCATGATTGAAAACATAGGAGAGATGATAAGTAAGGTTTAATCATATATAAAGCATGTATGAGATCAAAGTTGGATGTTCTAGTCATTAAAGCAAAAAAACCCTAAACCCTCCATAAAAATGTCCAGAATTAGTTCAAATTGATTATGTGACACTTGAGATAATTTAAAACTAAATTTAGAGTAGGTGTATTAATAATAACTTTGATAGCTTTGAAATTACCATAAACTATTATCAGTGGTAGTGGGTAGGAAATAGATGAAGATTAAAGTAGAGCCTTATCTAATTTTAGATGGTGAAAGAAGGGTCTCTAGAGACATAGAGTTAGATTCAATAACATTGAATGTATAGGGAATCAAGAATTAGTTTGAATTATTCTTCTTTATTGAAGAGTTAAACCAAATTTTTAGGAAGAAAAGAGGAATGCTTTAGTTTAGCAAAGATACAAGGATTTAGTATCAATTCAAATAATAGTTCTTCATCACATAGCTACTAAACTAGAGGTAATGCATTGCATCAACCTTCTTGTTGTTATTTTCATTGACTACAGAGTAGATCAAGAAAGGATTATTCATGAATGAAATGTTAATAATGCTGCATGCATAACTCACATGGACTTTGAGACTTATTATAAGCTCCCTTTACCTCATGTTGATCTTCCATCCTTGAGAGAATGGAAAAATTCCCAAAACCTAGATTCAGTTATTTCACCTTGGTTAATCCAAGGTTCCCATGTTTCCAAGACCCTTAATGGTGAGATTCCTATTACCCAATTTAGATAAGGTGTTAGGGTACTAATAAACTTATTAAATTGATCCTTTGGTGCCTCTTCTATAACTTATGTGAGTAAGGTCTAAGTGTCTTACATATATTACATGTTGGAGTGGAACCTAACCCCTCCCATTGGAGACTTAATAAGTTTATTCTTGGATAAACAATTTAAAACCATCAAGAGAAAGACCCCAGATAATTATTTATGATGTCTTACCTCTTAGACTCACTCCTAACCTCTATTAATTTCCCTGGAATCTAAAATTGGTCCCCTAATGGTAGGACTACCATTTCCCATCATTACTCTAAACTACATATTTTCAAATACAGGAATCATATGGAATTCATATGTGATGGTGTCCTCCTAGTAATTTTTGAGACAATCACTAGTATTCTTATATCTAGACCTCATCTTCTAATAAAAAACAAGTGGATACTATGGGGGATGTGTGGTTCTATCTAGATTGCATAGTAATAAGGATAGAAGGAATAATGGTCCAACCATATAGACTACCCATATATGTTCCCAATATGCTTGCAGAGCAAGAAATTTCTTATGAAATCATCTAGTTCATAAATTGGAACTAAAATAATAATAAAAAGGCTTAGGTTCATCCCTTCCCATTAGACATTGGTAGAATTATAATCAAAGATTAGAAATAATTGAAGATCATGGTGGTACATAGGAACTCTTTTGATTTCCAATTAGATGATCTTAAGATGTGGGATGCCAATAATAGAGTCACTAACCATATCCATGATAGGAAGGTCATAAAGAGTAAGTACAAGCATTAACCAGGTGTGGGAGATGGTATTTACACAAGGGCAAATAACTTTTAAGATGTCATATATAGGGTTAAAAATTACAACATAACCTTAGAATGTAGGCTAGTTAGGGATAATAAGCCTTCAAGATAAATATGTCTGTTACATCATTTACAATATCACTTGTTGCCAGGACTTTCTGGGACTACACATCAAGAACCATCTATTTAGGGACAATTTTGTGAGCCTTAATAGGGAGAATTGACAAAGTCATCTCATATTGAGCAACTTGAGGATGCAAAAGGAAAAGGCAAATCTATTAGTGAGGATTATAAGATTGATCAAAGACCTATTGAAAGCCTTTAAATTCAAGCATCCCTACCAAGGCCTTATTTCCTAATAGAATTTATCATCTTAATTGATTTAAAAACTAGAAAAATAATGAAGAGTGCCCTTGTTAATATCATGGCTACTTATAGTTTGGATAAGGAAGAAGACCCATCTAAGGAAGCATGCAAGGAATTGGTTCCATTAAGTAGTGGAAAGAGATAGGTAGAATTATCCTTAGTTCCATTAGCTCCAATAAAGATGCCTAGGTTAACTTTCACTCACTCTACTAAGTGAAATAAAACTCTTTAGTGATGATAATACTATTTATGGAACAACCATTCCTAATTGGTTTATTTATGGGAAGTTTAAGAAAATCCCATCTCTTTCTCCTTCACTGGCTCTGACTCAAGTGGACATAGGTGTTTAGGATAATGTCAAGCCATGGATTCAAGATATGTTGAGTAAACAAGTAGATAAAAGCATCAAAATTCTTCACAATAAGGAAATCCAATGGGTTGGTATCTTAGGAGCCTTTACAAGTTCAAATGTAGAGATTATCAAACAACTAGAAGTGAAAGAACTTGATCCTTAGGTCAAATTTAATCCAAAGACATCAAATCTTGAAATATTAGTGACCAAAAAAGTCATTTCTGGTACTTAAGAGTTCACCTTTTATAATGTGGAGCCATTTATAGGATTAACTCCTATTCAAAGATAAGCAGTATGGGAGTATCCTATTTTTCAAGAGGATGTAGCTAGTTTGGTATTGGCCCAATCAACAATGAACTTGGTTGGAGTTCAAGGATTGAAACAAAGGATACTAAACTTGGAAATAGAAAATCAAGATTTGGAAAACCAGGGCTTCTTGACAATTGTTAAAAATATATTACAAATGTTGAATAAATCTTTGATGGATGAATTCAAGAATTTTAAAAGCATTAAGTCTAGATTGAATGCTTTATACCATCAAGTTTAGATGGAATAAACCTTAATCACCCAGTGGAATATTTATCAATCTCAAATAGAGGAGGTCATCAAGGTGCATAAGACAAAGTAGGTCTTGAAATTTAATATTATCAAACTCAAACATCTAGACATCCTCATGGTATTTTTGGTAGATAAACAAGAATATTTGATCACCTTGAGTAGTGATGTTAAGGACTTCATCAAGAAAAACATAGATTTGGTAAACTAGATTGTGAAACTTCTAGGGAATCTATTAAATAACCCTTCCCAAACCACTACTTTAGGCGTAATTGATGATGAAGAATACATTTAGGGCATCATAGATAGCCAATGTCATTGAGATAACGATAACCAAAACACCCTTGATACCATTAATTTTTCAGGGAAGCAATTTGTAAAAGTATAATGTGTTAAGGAACTTGTATCTTTGGTAGATAGTGAATTTGACAAGTTAGTGGATAAAGAAGGGGATTGTCTAATGAAGCCTATAGTGGATTTTGAACTGATCAAGGAGAAATACATCAAGCTAAAAGACTTTGTTAAATAGGGTGAATTGGAAGGACCCACTAATGGAATTACTAAAGGAATATTCTTTTTGTAATGTAAATACTAGTCTGTTAGCATATACTCTTTCTTGTCAAGTTGGCATGATTTTTTTTGCATTGTAGCTTTGTATCAAAGATAGTTATCATTATCTACATCTAGATGTTTTTGAAAAGTTAACCGGTTAACCACCTATGTTTCCTATTAATAGGCAGATGGTTACCATTTGTAAAGAGAGAGTTTTTGAGCAATTGATAGTAGGAGCATTTAATACAACTAAGGAATTTTGAAAAGATTGTTTGGATTGTTTTCATTAAATGTCTATACTATCTCTCAATTAAAGGGAGTTATATTGAATTGGAATGATTCTTATTGTTTGAGTTACATTCTTTGTCATAGGGATGTTAATGTATGCTAAATGCTAAATTGAATGTAAAGATCTCAAATATAATTCATTTTATTTTCTCTATATTTGGATGTACTTAGGTTATCTAGATCATAAAAGAAAACCTTTAAAGTAAATTTGGTTCTTACTTATGATTCATATTTTTCCCTTGAATTTTTCTTGATTTGTGATATAATTTGAGATTATGTTGTTTCATAACATAAATTTGTTCAAATGTGGTCAAAGTAGTTAGAATTATGTCATAATATTTGAAATGAAAACCTACAATCACGTTTATTTCTTCTTTATCCTTCCTTTTTCTTATTTTATCAAGATTGACGCTAGCTTAGAGGTCATTATTGATAATCATTTAGTTTAACTACCGAATCCTTAGAATTATTAAGTATTCAAATAGTATAAACCCTGATGGGTCCCAACAACTAAATCAAATAAATATTATGGATAGTTTTCACATTTTGCTACTATTCCACCATAGATAATTATTGAATAGTCACAAACTACAACTCTACCTTGGATTTTCAAAATCCTAAAATGAGAAGTGTTCTTCAACACTAAGAGCACATGTGGTATGATTAGAAGATTCAATAGGAGAAGCTCTATTAGTACTAGAAGGAGGGCCTCTTTAAAGATGCTTAATATGTTTTGAAGTGTATTTTGTTAAAATTATCTACATTTTACATGATTTTGTTTCTTTTAACATAAACTGTGTAAAGATTGGTAACTTTGTGGAAATAAAACTTTTGTTGTTAAAAATTTATTGGTATTTGGAGTGAGGATGACTTATTTTTCTCAACATTGACAATTATTTGAGAATAAGAAGTTTATTTGAGTCATATGTTGTAAAGATTGGTCATCTTTACATAATTTAGTATATCTTTGAACTTGTTTAGTTAAAGATTGATGTCTTTGTCCTTTTATGAACATTTTTTTGCAAATTAAGTTTAGTGTGCATATTATTTATCATTCTTTGGAAATTAATTATTACACCATATTTTAAAATATGATCCTTAGTCTTCAAGATGGAATTACCAGGAATTAGGACCAGAGCACATTTAGAGACTAGAGAACCCTTGCTCGAACTAGAAACTCACAAAAGGACTAGGAAAGATAGATGTAAGCGTAAGTATTATAAATCTATACCATCACCACCTTTGCAAGGGATTATTATGATTGATCTTAATCCAAACATGGTTTGGCTTAGAAGTTCCCTTATCAATATACCAAGTACAATTCATGATTTACCACGTAATCTAGAAAAATATTTGCCAATATTTAGCCCAACTAGTATTATAACTACTAAAGAATGTGTTAAATCTTTCAAAGCTACATTAAGATTTTTGAATGTTATTCATGAAGATTTAGCATGTAGGTTATTATTTTTACATTTAAAGATGTTACATATGAATGGTTCCTCAATCTACCTGATAATTGTATTATTTCATGGAATAATTTTGACACTATTTTCATTGATCAATTTGGAAAGATCATAAGTCCTTGTGTCATTTTTTATCAATTCAAAAATATTAATAGAGATACAAGTGAACCTATTAGGTCATTTAATGCTAGGTTCCAAAAGATGTTTATCTAAACCATAGATCCATATATTCCTAATGAAGCTTTAGCTTTGGAGGTTTATAAAGATGTTGTTGACCCCATGACTTCTATGTTTTTAAAGAGAGCTATTCCACTTATCATCACATTGGCTCAAGCCAATTCTGAAGTAATGGTTTTTAGTGACCAAATGAAACCCCAAGGGCATATGGATTATTCTATCTCAAATTTTAATCCTCAAATGCCTACATTAAACCTTTTCCCAAGTAATAACCAAAATACTCTAGCATTAAACTAGTTTCCTGCTTTGAATGTATTGCCTACTAGTCATGTTGTCGCTAATCAAAATATAGGCTTATTGAGCCATTAAGTTAGAATTGTATTTATTGACAATGATTAGAAGGCTTTAGTTCCTACCAATGGCATTAATAGTAACCAAAGTCAAAATGTTGAGGTTCCAAAAAATGAGAATGAATCTATATTGAAAATGATACATAAGCTTAGCACTAATTTTTTACAATTACAAAAACAAGTTGGTAATGTTAATGACAATTTTGGAAGGAACTTCTCTTTTCAAAAGTTTAATAGACTCAAGAATAGAATCCTAAGCCTCCTAGAGGAAGTTACTCTAAGTTAATGTTAACTATTGATCCTCCAAGAGAATATAGATACAACATTATGGAAGATATGAAAATGATTAAAAATAATATCACTTTGCATAATCTAACTCAAATCATAAAACAAAGAGAATTACTCTTGGAATCTTTGTTAAAGAAAATTGGGAAACCCCCTAAGAATGATAGTGAAAATATAATTACACAAATGATCAAAGTAGATTCCTCACCTTTTTTACTTACAATTAGGATATTTGGAAAAAATGTTCGTAATCATCTTTTAAATTTGAGAGCCTCAACCAACATTATACCTATTGGGATATGTGAACAATTGGGTTAACTCCAATCAAATATAATAGGGTAGTCACTTAATTTAATAAATATAGAGTTAAGGTTGTATGAGAATTATTAAATGTGCATATACAACTAGCTAGTGAACCAATGGTTTAATAATTAGTTGATATCTAAGTGGTAGAAATGCTTAGTGCTTATGGATTACTTTTATCTAGAGAATGGACTAAAGCTTTAAATGGATATATGTCTATTGATTATTCACACTTATGAATTTCTTGGAATTGTGTGCCAAATCAAATAATAATAGAAAGGGAACCTCAAATGAAACACATGATAATAGAATATAATTCTATTAATGAAAGGGTAAATTAAGGGTAAATTTATTGGATTCTGATTTGGGAGTTTTCACTTTGGAAATTATGAAAGAACTAATTTCTAAGAGTTCTTCTCAAATGTGTGGTTTGTGGAAGTTATACATTGATGGTGCCAAGTGAAAATCAAGATCAAGAGTTGGTATTTTATTAATGAATCCTTCATAAAAGCAATACCATGTAGCTTATAAGATATTATTTCCTTTCACTAATAATTTAGCTGAGTATGAGGCTCTCATACTTGGATTATAGTTCACCATTAAATTCAAAGTTAAATAACTCCTTATCTATGGAGACTCTGAACCTATGGTTGATCAAGTGAGAAGTAAGTACTAGTGAAACTTATCTCACTTAAAGAGATAAGTTTAGGGTGTGGTATTTGATCAAATCTTCTGGTGCTTTCAACATCTTAGCTATTCTAAGAGAAGAAACAAAATTTTTGATGAGATTTCATATATTATAGATAACCTCATGCCTAATCATTATTCTCAAAGCATTAGTATTTAACTAATACCTTATCCCTTATTTCCTAATAATATAAATCATTTCCAAGTTTTTTATGATGATCAACAAATCATAGATTTCTTAACTAATTTCAGGGCTTTTAAAGCTCACATTATTGATGAGATTGATGAAACTTCTCATGAGGAGGAAATTAATGGTAAAATCATCCAATTAATTGATAATAAGATACCTAAAGTTATGATTTCATTAGAAAGACTATTTGATTTTGACAAAATTTCTAAAGCACCTAAACAGCCCAAGGTAAATGGTAAGAATTATCATGTAACGAATCTTGGCTCACATGATTAGCCCTAAATGGTGAATATAGGGAAGGCTTGCACTAAAATGGAAAATAGAAAATATAGAGAGTTGATTAAAAAATATAAGGATGTAATTGCTTGGTCTTATGAAGATTTGAAAATATTTGACCTGAGGGTCATTACTCATACCATACCTCTTCAAGAAGGTTGCAAACCTTTTAGATAGAAGCAAAAGATAGTCAACCCTATTTTAGAACCCATGATTTTTAAAGAAGTCAAGAAGATATTGGATGCAAGGATAATGTTTCTTATTATGCATTCTTCTTAGGTGGTAAACCTAGTCCCAATAAAAAAAAGAATGGAGAAATAAGATTGTGTATAGATTTTAGAAATCTAAATAGAGCATTTGAAAAGGATGGTTATCCTTTACCTTCTCTAGACCAAGTTATTGAAACTATTTTAGGATCTTCCATGATGTCTTTTTTTAATGGATTTTATAGGAATAACTAGGTGCTTGTTGCTCCAGAGGACAAGATGAGAACAACTTTTACTATTAAATGGGGAACATACACATACAAGAGAATGCCTTTTAGATTAATCAATGTAAGGGAAACTTTTCAAAGAGCCATGGACCATAATTTCCAAGGTTTAGTGTTAAAATGTATCATCATTTATATGGATGATCTTATAGTATTTTCAAAAAATAAATAAGATCACTTCATACATTTTAGACAAGTATTTGATAGATGCAGGAGGTATGGTGTATCTCTTAACCCAAAGAAAAGCATATTATGTGTCATTAAGGGAAAATTGTTGGGATATGTAATTACCAAAGATGGAATCTCTATGTATCCTAATATATTAGAGGACATTTCTAAAATTGGGTTTCCCAATAGACAAAAAGAACTTAATTCATTCTTTGGTAAGATTAATTTTGTGAATATGTTTATTTCAGGCTTCATTGAGATTGTTAAACCTTTAAATAACATGCTTAAGAAAGACCCTATAATTTATTGGAAGAAAGAATCTAAGAATGCCTTTTCTAACATTAAGAAGGTAATTACTAATGCTCTAGTCCTCATAAGTCCTAATTTTTCAAAGGATTTCTATCTATATTCATTTGCTTCTGAGCATACTATGGCACATGTTAATTCAAAATGTTGATGGGAATGACCATCTTATATATTTCATGAGCACCAATTTTAAAAATTTATAAGTGAATTATTATATGATTGAATGAAAGCTTATGTATTAGTAAAGGAAATAAAAAAATTTAGACATTACCTCATTAGAAATAAGATACATGCTAAATTACCTGATCCAACGACATAACTTATGCTGAGTCAGAATGAGCTTGGAGAAAGAAGATGCAAAAAGATGGAAATTATACAAGAATATGATATAGAGATGACAATTGCCAAATTAGTGAAATGTTAGGGTCTAGTTTAGATGATCACTAGTATTGACCCAAAATTTTATATCATGCAAGTAGATCAACAAAACTTTCAACCTAATCAGTGGTATGACTCTATCATCCATTTACTTGTCAATAGTGTTTTCTCCCCATGATTTATAAGATAACAAAATAGAGCCTTAAGGATAAAAGTATCTCATTAACTCATAAAGAATGGAGTCTTTTATAGGAGGAAATTTGAGGGAATTTATTTGAGATGTGTGTCCAAGGAAGAAGTAGCTTGGATTATGACTACATTTTATGAAAAATTAGGAAGTGGACACCCTTCAAGAAGAACCACAACTCATAATATTATTAGGGATAGGTATTATTTTCCCACACTCTTCAAAGATGCTTATAATCATGTGAGGGAGTGTCATTCATGCTAGATATTTAGCATAAAAGAACCAAAGACAACCATGCCTTTACAACTTGTAATGGTAGATAAACCTTTTACATAATGGGGATTAGAATTTTATAGAGTAATAAAACCCAATTATTCTAAAGGTCATAAGTATGCCCTAAATTTTATGGATTATTGTACTAGGTAGACTGATTTAGTGTCCACTAATCAATGAAAAATAGAGGAAGTAATCAATTTCCTAAAAGAAAATATTTGTACTATATTTGGAAACCCAATTTCTTTGGTTTGTGACAATGGATCTGCATTCATTTCTATTTAAGTTATGGAATGGGATTATGACCAATATATTACACTCAAGTTTTCTTATAATCAATATCCTCAATGAAATGGTGTTCCTAAATCCATGAACAAAAATCTGATGAAAGCTATCAAGAAATCTATTGAAGATAAACCTAAAACATTGCATAAACTTCTTAAGTTTGCATTATGGGTAGATTGAATCATGATCAAACAAGCTCTAAAAGCTTCACCATTTTGTTTGGTATATGGTCAAGATCCCATATTTCCCATCACTTTAAATTTGGCTACATTCACATTCATGTAGGAATACATGGAGGATAGTTAGGAACTTGCTAATTCGTAGTTGTTAGACATTATTCAAATAGAAGATGCCAGAGAAAAAAATATTTATAGACTTCAATAGACACCAATCAACTATGAAAAGGTGGTTTTATGAGAGATCTAAAGTGAAGGTATTTAAACAAGGAGATATAGTCTTTCTTTGGGACAAGGCATCAGAACCCAAAGGTAAACATGGTAAATTCACTCCTTTATGGATTGGTCCTTACCAAATTGCCAAAATATTATGCAATAATAATTTCAGTTTGAAAGATCTCCAAGGATCAGAGTTCACATTGCCTATTAATGAAAAATATCTCAAACATTACTTTTTTGATATCCCACCAGAGGTTTTCATGGAATAAATGTGTAAGATTGCTAAAATTAGAATAAGTAGGCTAGTTAGTTCTATTTTCTTCCTTTCTAGGTTTGTGTATATTTGTTGTGTTTACATTTTGTTTTTTTTTCCTTTCTTATTCTTGCTTGGTGGTGTTCCTTGGTTGTGGTAAAGTCTCATGTTATTATTTTTTGGTTTGGAATTGCTCAAAAGTGTGAATATTAATCTTACAAAGGTTACCATGGCTAGTAATAAAGTAGTATAAAGTAATCAGGGGTATTGGTATAAATTGGTATAGGAATTTATTGTCCTACAAAGATTTAAACCTTATTATGCATCAAAACTTGGTTTTAAGAAGAATCATATATATATATATATATATATATATATATAATGTGAATTTAGTTTATTAAATCATATTCATTATTACACTTAAGACACATTCTTGTCATGGACTAATGTTTCAATTAAAGGGGAGAGTATCCTAATGCCAGAACATTTGACCAAATTCTTAAAACTAGGTTGTATTGGTTTCCATCCTTTGCAAAAGGAGCTAAAAAATCTCATTATACAATATATATATATATAGAAGCAAACATGATCTAGGTGATCTCCATCAAGGCTATGGATGCCTGGCTGGCAATGGAGCAAGACCTTAAGTGGAACCAAAGTTATGTTTATTGGGGCTATAGATGCATGGCTGGCAACAGAGCAATGCCCAAGCCTCCCCTAAATTAAGAGTTATTATTCTTAAATAATATCTAAAGAGATCAAAGTTAAGTGTTAAGTGTAATGGACCAAAAGGATATGAACCTAGATGTTATTTCTTGAAATTCATGACAAAAAATAAGTGGAAGCAAAGCACACACTACATGTTTATGTTTTAATATCTAAGTATAAATTTTATACGTATCTTGTTTCAACTGAATGTTGATTCAAAAGAGAGTATATGTCTAAAAAGGGATATAAAATTCATGTAGAAGTTTAAACCAGAGCCCTGTGTTCCAACATATTGATGTGTTTCCCTTGCGAGTCACCATTTGTTGAGACCAACACCCCCCATCATTTTTTGGAAATGGGACCCATGTGATTATTTCCAAAACTTCTATATCCTAGAGTAAATGTGAAATATTTTTTGATCATGTTTTTAATATTTATAAAAATCATCTTAAAGGTTATTAATTGTAGGTTACATGAAATAATTTAGGGTTTCCAAATAATAAACCCTAGTAGTTTGAATTTAAATGTTCATGGGAAAATCTAGTGGGAAATTTTATGCATAATCAGGTTTTAACTTAGATTTCATGTGCTTTAAAGATATAATACTTTAGGATTGTTCACTATATTTTATCCAATGGTGCATCAAGCTTGAAGTCTTTTACATATGCATATAGTTAATGATTCAGGCCCAAGTAAGGATCCAATGGTGATCACTTGATCAGAGGTTTTAAATCTAATAGTCCAAAATAAATTTCATTATTTTAAATTTGACATATTTTCTCCCATTATTTGATGTTGGCGAGGATGTATTTGATAGGACCAAACCCATCAAATTTAAATTTTTAACATAAATATTTTATCATCTTAAATTTGATAGGTTCACCCTCATCATTTGATATCTATGAGGACGTATTTGATGGGACCAAAACCATCAAATTTAACATAGATAATCCCTATATATTTGAAATATCTTGATGATTTTATACATGACATTTAGTTATTGGATCAATAAATTTCATTTTTTAAAATTTGATAGGGTCACCCCCATCATTTGACATCTGTGAGGATGTATTTAACAAGACCGAACCCATCAAATTTAAATTGAAATAGAAAGATTTTATTATATTAAAATTGAAAGGTTTTCCCCCATGATTTGATGTTTGTGAGGGTGTATTTGATAGGACCAAACCCATCAAATTTAACTTAGATAATTTTTTAAGCCTAATCAAAGGGGTTATTTCTAAAGCCTTTTTTAAGAAATTTTTATTTTTCTTATCAAGGTAAGATTGAGACATAAAATTTTTGGCCTAAGTCTTTTTTATTAATTAAAAGGGTAGGAATATTTTAGGATTCAATGGTTATCACTTACTCATTAGATCTAATCCAATAGTACACATCAACACAGAAGCCTCAAGATATCTCAAAGGATCCAATGGTCATTGCTTGTTCATTGGATTTGATCCAATGGTGTGATCCAATTGAATAATTTTTAAATGCCTCAAAATCTTGAGACATGGCATAATAAATAAGCTTAAATATAAAGAACCAATGAAATGCAAGGACCTAAATTTGGCTTTTCAAAGCAAAATAAAACAAACTTTTGAAAACCAATGGTAACTCTTTAAATGGCATTTATAAAAATTTCCATGAAAAGCATGGGACCCTACCACATAAACTCAATGTAAGTATGGAGGATCCAAATGAAATATATTTAATGATTGAAAATATAGGAGAGAAGATAAGTAAGGTTCCATTATATCTAAGGAACATATGAGATAAAAGTTGGATGTTTTATTCATTAAAAAAAAAAACACTAAACCCTCCATAAAGAAGGCCAGAATCAGTTCAAATTGATTTGTGACACTTAAGATAATTACAAATTAAATTTAGAGTAGGTGCCTTAGTAAAAGATTTGATAGCTTTGTAATTAATATACACTATTATCAATGGAAGTGAGTAGGAAACAAATAAATATTGAAGTAGAGCTTTATCTAACTTCGTATCCTGAAGGAAGGGTCTTTAGAGACACAAAGTTAGATTTAACAAAATTGAATGTACAAGGAATTGGTGTGAATTATTATTCTTTATCAAAGAGTTGTAACCAATTTCTCAAGAATAAAAGAGGAATGCTTTAGTGTACCAAAAATACAAGGATTTAGTATCAATTCAAATGGCATGCCTTCATCACACATCTACTAAACTAGAGGTAATGCATTACATCGACCTTCTTGTTATTATTTTCATTGAATATAGAGTATGTGGAGAATGGATTATTCATGAAGGAAATGTCAATAAAGTTACGTGCATATCTCCCATGGACTTTGAGACTTATTATAAGATCCCTTTACCTCATGTTGATCTTCCATCCTTGAGAGAATGGACAAATTCCCAAAACCTGGATTCAGTTCTTTCACCTTGGTTATTCCAAGGTTCCCATGTTTTCAAGACCTTTAATGGTGAGATTCCTATTACCCAATTCAAATAAGGTGTTAGTGTAGTTATGACCTTATTAAAGATAGCCTTTGGTTCCTCTTCTACAACTTATATGAGTAAGGTCTGGGTGTCTTATGTCTATTGCATGTTGGAGCAGAACCTAACCCCTCCCATTAGAGACTTAATAAGTTTCTTCTTGGCCAAATAATTTATATCCATCAAGAGAAAGACCTCTAGACATTTATTTATGATTGCTTAACTCATACACTCACTCCTAGCCTCTATTAATTTCCCCAACATCTAAAATTGGTCCCTTGATCGTAAGACTACCATTTCTCATCATTACTCCAAACTACATATTTTAAAATATAGGAATCATATTCAATTCATATGTGATGGTGTTTGCCCAGTCATTTTTGAGATAATAACTAGTATTCGTATGCCTATACTTCAGCCTCTAATAGAAAAACAAGTGGAGACCATGGGGGATGTGTGGTTCTATCTAGATTTCACTGTAATAAGGATAGAAGGAATAATGGTCCAACCATATAGATTGCCCATATGTGCTTCTAGTAAGCTTGTAGAGTAATAAATTTCTCATCAAATCATTTAGGGCATAGATTGGCACTTCAAGAAGAATAAAAAGGCTTAGGTTCATCCCTTCCCACTAGACATTGGTAGAATTATAATCAAAGATTGGAAACAACTAGAGATCATGATGGTGCACTGGAACTCTTTTGATTTCTAGTTATATGATCTTAAGTTGTGGGACCCAAATAATAGAGTGGCTAACCATATGTAGGATAGGAAGGTCCCAAAGACTAAGTACAAGCATCAAATAGGTGTGGGAGATGGTATTTATGCAAGGAAAAATAACTTTGAAGAAGTCATATCTAGGGTTAAAAATTTCAACATAACCTTATAATGTAGGCTAGTCAGGGATAAGCCTTTAAGAAAAATATGGTAGTTACATCCTTTACAATATCACATATTACCAGGACCATCTGGGACTACATATCAAGAAACACTTATTGAGGGACAATCTTCTGAGCCTCAGTAGGGAGAATTGACAAAGTCATCTTAGATTGAGTTAGTTAAGGATACAAAAGGAAAAGGTAAAGTTGTAAGTGAGGAGTCCAAGATTAAGCAAAGACCTATTGAAAGCCTCCAAATTCAAGCATCCCCACCAATGCCTTATTCTACAATAGAACTTATCAAATTAATTACTTTGGAAATTGGAGAAATAGTGGAGAGTGCCCTTGTTAACATCATGGCTACTTATGGTTTGGATAAGGAAGAAGAACAATTTGAGGAAGTAGGTAAAGAATTAGTTCCATTGAGCAGTGGAAAGAGATAGGTAGAATTAGCCTTAGTTCCTTTGGCTTCAAGAAAGAGGCCTAGGTTAAATTTCAATCATCCTACTAGTGAAATAAACATCTTTAGTGATGAGAATCCTATTTATGGACCAACCATTCTTGATTACTTTGTTTATGGTAAGTTTTAGAAAATCCCATCTCTTTCTCCTTCATTGGCTCTAACTTAAGTGGACATAGGTGTTTAGGATAATGTCAAGCCATAGATTTAGGATATGTTGAATAAAAAAGTAGAGAGAAGCATCCATATTCTTCACAACAAGTAAATAAAATGGATTGGTACCCCAAGAGCCTTTATGAGTTCAAATCTAGAGATTCCCAAACAACCATGGGTGAAAGAACTTGATCCTCAGGTCCAATTTAATCTAGACACATTAACTCTTGAAAGAGTAGTGACCAAGAAAGTCACTATTGTTACTAGAGAGTTCACATTTCAAAAGGTGGATCCATTTATAGGCTTAACTCCTATTTTAGGATAGGCATCATATGAGCATCTTATTTTTCAAGAGGATGTAGCTAGTGTGGTACTAGCCCAATAAACAATTGCCTTTGCTAGATTTCAAGTATTGAAATAGAGGATACTCAACTTGGAAATAAAAAATTAATATTTAAAATCTCAAGTTTTCTTAACAATTTTTTAAAATATATTGTAAATGCTAAATAAATATTTTATGGATGCATTCAAGAATTTGAAAATCATTAAGTCTAGATTGAATGATTTGGACCATCAAGTTGGGATGGTACAAACCTTAATCACCCAGTGGCATAATTCTCAAGCTTAGATAGAGGAGCTCATCAAGGTACATAAGAAAAATTAGATCTTAAACTTCAATATTATCAAACTTAGACATATAGACATCCTCATGGTAGTTTTGATAGATAAACAATAATATTTGACCACCTAGAGTAGTGATGTTAACGAATTTATCAATAAAAACATAGATTTGGTAAACTAGATTATGAAACTTCTTGGGAATCTATTAAATAACCATTCTCAAACAACTAATTTAAGATTTATTGATGATGAATAATTCAAACATAGGTTTGATACCCACATCCAAGGCATCATAGATAACTAATGTCATTCAACTAAGGACAGCCAGAAGACCCTTGATACCATTAATTTTGTAGGGAAGCAAATTACAGAAGTATAATGTGTCAAGGTACTTGTATCTTGGGAAGAAAGTGAATTTAACAAGTTAGAAAATAAAGAAGGGGATTGTCTAATGAATCCTATAGTGGATTTTGAGCTGATAAAGGAGTAATACACCAAGCTAAAAGACTTTATTAAATAGGGATAATTGGGAGGACCCACCAATGGAATTCCTAAAAGAATATTATTGTTGTAAAGTATATGATAGTTTGTTAGCATATACTCTATCTTGTCAAGTTGGCATGTTTTTTTTTGCATTGTATCTTTGTATCAAAGACAGTTGTCCTTATCCACATCTAGATATTTTTGAAATTTTAACTAGTTAACTGACTATGTTTCCTATAAATAGGTAGATGGTTACCATTTGTAAAGAGAGTTTTTGAGAAATTGATACTAGGAGAATTTAATACAACTAAGGAATTATGAAAATATTGTCTAGATAGTTTTTGTTAAATGTCTATGTTATCTCTCAATTATAGGGATTTATCTTGAATTTTAATGATTCTTATTTTTTGAGTTACATTCTTTGTCATAAGGATATTAATTTGTGATAAATGATAAATTGACTATAAAGATATCCAATATACTTCATTTTTTTTCTCTATATTTGGATGTACTTAGGTTATCCATATCATAATATCAAACCTTTAAAGTAAATTTTGTTCTTACTTATGATTCATATTTTTCCATTGAATTTCACCTAATTTGTGATATAATTTAAGCTTATGTTATTTTATAAAATAAATTGGTTAAAATGTGCTCAAAGTAATTGGAATTTTGTCATAATATTTGAGATGAAAACCTATAATCACATTTCTTTCTTGTTTACCCTTCTTTTTTCTTGTTTTATCAAGATTCACTCTAGCTTAGAGGTCATTGTTAATAATCATTTAGTTTAACTACCGAATCCTTAGAATTATTAAGTATTCAAATATTATAGACCTTGGTGGCTCCCAACCACAAAATTAAATAAATATTGTGGATAGTTTTCATACTTTGCTTCTATTCCGCCACAAACAATCATTGAATAGTCACAAACTACAACTCATGCCATCGATTCTCAAAAACATAAAATGAGAAGTGTTATTAAACACTAAGAGCACTTGTGGTATGATTAGAAGCATCAAAAAAGTTTGGTGATAAGTGGTGCCATAACCATTTCCCATCCACTTGAGATGATTCTGATTGTCATGTGTAGTAATCCTTGTTCTCACAATCCACATAAGGACCCACATTAATGGAAAACATTGATCTATATGCCTCTGATCTAAGGACCGACACCATTATTAAAAAACCATATATAAATATGATGAACATCTCTTCCAAATTAGGTTTAGAGTCAAGGGTCAGCCTCTCCATGTCATGATCAATAGTAGAAGTCAAAAGAACACCATCATGCAATCCATAACTCAGTACCTTGGTCTCTGTTAGGGATTATATTTTACATTTGTGTAAATTTGGGTATTTACCAAGAGGTAAATAACATATTGGTTAATGTGTAATAATATGGATAATATGGTAAGATATTATATTATCACATATAGGTTTATTTATATCATTATTGTAAAGATAGATTATTAGAGTAATTTGGTTAGTGGGTTGAGATTTTGTAGGGATCTAGAATCCCTTATTATAGGAAATATTATCTTATATATTTGTAATATGTTTGAATTAAATTAATGAGAGTATATTATTATTATTTATGTGATTAAATTATTTTTTATGCTTTCTATGTTCTGCAACATCAATTTATCTATTACATATGTTACATTCTTTGCATTAATCCTCTACAAATATAAACTAGATCTATCATCTGGTATCAGATCAACATCAGATCCTTTTTGTAATGGGAACTTAATCATTCTATAAGGATAAAAAAACTCAATCCTACACTCCTGAGAATGATATTTATTTGTGAATAAAATATTATTTTTTAGTTAGATTGTGTGTATTTATAGGATAAAAAGACTTGATCCATTCATTGTTCATTACACAGACCTAGTGTGATTTGTGAACTAAGTGAGATGTCTCTATGATTTTGACTGTGTTCCACTTGTAGACATGTAAAAATGGCCACTAATGAATTTAGATCTAACTTTAGAATAATTCTTTCCAGTCATTGAATACCTAGCCCAAGAGTTTCCATAAGTCTCAAATTTTGCTTCATAACCATGAAATTAAATCTACTTGGCCCATAATGCAATTAATTTGGGTAAATGAAATTGAATTAAATCAAATATTGAAACAAATTCCCAAATTCATAAATGGGATTAATTAAAGTTCACATCTTGATCAAATCCTAATTAAATTCATCCTTGAGAAAATGAGCTAATAAATCAATTACCAAGAAGAAAAATTCAAATATCAAGAGCATCTTAGAACATCCTAGAAGCTACTCATTACCTTTGTGAGTTGTCTCAAATATAAAATATATAAAGAATATCCTAGTAATATGCCAAAATCAACTAAGGCTATTAAACATAACCAAGGTTCTAATTTAACCCATTCCAAGTAATTTTAAAACCTATAAAAGAAATCCTAGATATCTTCATTTAAAGATCTTGGACATAATAGTGTTATTATGTAGGAATTTGGTCATGAATGCAAACAAAATGCTATAATGCCAAAATTTGTAAAATCCAAGCCAAATCAAGCCACATCAGGCCAAATCTAAGCATTGAACAATATTCCAAGAGGATATAAAGGTAGACACACTCCATTAATGAATACCTTTTGAGCACAAATCCAAGCAAGCCAAAGAAGAAGCCTTTTGGAGAAATCAAGGATTTGGGTAAGGAATTTATATTTTGTGTTTAAATTGTCATTTCCTTCCATTTTTAGTTGTGTTTTTAATTGGTTTGTTCACCATGCTCCACCCATGATGTAGGCCTAGAGATGTTATATTGTTAGTGAGTTTATTTCATTATTTTTATAACTAACTCTATACTAACCTCCTTTCTTGAGTCAAATTCTTATGTTCACACCACCAACTACATACATTCTTCCACATATGCAAGTGAAATGAGGGATGTGAAGCTACCAATTCTACTTGGAATAATTGATAGCTACCTCTATTGGATTGATAACTAGAATGTGAAACTAAGCCATATGACTTGAGAGAGAACATAAAAAATATGTGCTCCATTTTACACTCATTCATCCTATGTTGGATCTTTAAGGAAATATATTTGTGAGTTATCTTTACTACTTTTCATGAAAGGCAACTCAAACAACACAAAAATGTAGGGTGACACCGAATTACTCCACATACTCACCTTAGTTTATAACTTGACTTTCAACACTTTGTAATAGTAGACACTCAACGAAACATGGATCATTAATGATATTATTTGTATTTTTGTTTTCCCTCCATTCAATTGATCTATTAGCATTAGGTTTAATTTAGATAGGTGTGGTTGTCTCTATAGGTCTATTAATAGTTGTATCAATTAATTATTAGTTTTATTTATTTGACTCTCTTTTTATAGTCAAGTAATTTATACTTCATATATTTTTAGGTCCAAGTTTTATTATTCTATAGTAATCCTCTTTAATATTAGTTATAACATTATTTTATTTAAAATAATAATAATAACAGTCTTTTCAATCATTTAATTTCAGTGTATTAGCTTTAGGTTTAATTATTATTTTTTAGTTATCATTGCATTATAGTCTTGTCAATATTTCAATATATTTAAAGTCTTTATTAACATTTTTCAATGTCTTTAAAAATGTTAATAAATGTCATTATTTTCAAAATCAAGAATGATTCTTGAGTTAAAAGGCTTCAAGTCAATATTTGAGTCATCCATATTAAAATTTAAAATGTCAAAAAAAATGTAAAGGATGCACTATCACTTGTATGTAATGTCCTAAGTCAAATGTTAAATATTTTATTATTGTGGGGGGGACCCCATTCCATTCAAAGAGACATGTAATTGAGATTTAGGACTTCATCAACTGGGTAAGAAGATTGATAAATTGGAGGATGGATACATAAGAGGTTGGAGGTCTTTTAGTGACCTCTCATTAGTCACATATGACAAGGCCACACTAATGTTTTGTGACATTTTATATGGTGTGTTTTTATAGTTTCTGCTATGTATTTTCAAAATAAGAACATAAGAATATTCCTAATCAAGATTTTTTATTTGTGTGTAATTCTAAACATAATTTCTTGATGTAAAAACATTTTTAAAGGATATAAATCACCACTTTAAGATATTTTATGAATCTTGAAAGGGTTTGTCGTAGAGATGCAAAAAAGCTTAAGAGGTGAATATTTTTTTACAATAGTTACGAGAGCAACTACTATAGACATCCCATGACTACCTTACTTATTTATGGAGATGAACCTTGATGACATGTCTTTTATGGTCACATAAAGTAAATTTGGGATGCATTCCTTCACATAGTAGTGGTCCTGTGAAATAATATTATATTATTAGTATGCAGACCTAAGAGTATGTAATGACATACAATTATGTTCATCTTTTTCATGTCATAATTTGTCATAAACTTGTAAAACCATGGGAGGAGTGAGACTCTCTTTATATCAAGGTCATGATACAAATAGGGCATGATACAATGGGTAAGCATACTATAGGTGAGAGTGTGAATGTTTTTTGCACCATGTAAAAACTATGGTAGGGAATGTTAGGGATTAGATTTTAAATTTGTGTATATTTGGATATCTAGCAAGAGGTAAATAGCATATTGGTTAATATGTAACCATATGGATAATACGGTAAGATATTATATCATAGCATATAGGTTCAGTTATATTATTATTGTGTATATACATTATTAGAGTTATTTAGTTAGTGGGTTGAGAGTTTGTAGGAATTTAGAATCCCTTATTATAGGAAATATTATCCTATATATTTTTAATATGTTGAAATTAAATTAATGAGAGTAGATTATTATTATTTGTGTGATTAAATTATTTCCTACATTCTCTATGTTCTACAACATCAATTTCTCCATTTCATGTGTTAAATTATTTGTATTAGTGCTCTACAAATATAAAATAGATATATTAGTCTTACCACTATTGTGCATCCAAATCCATACTCATTATGGTATATTTAGTAAGGTAAATATATATAGGCCCAATGATAATGAAATTTTTAATACAAATTCAAGCCTATGGAGGACAACATCTCTTATGACATCACACCTCTAGAGGCCTACACCATCTTACTATGGATATTATATTTGTATGATCATGAAGCTAAATATCAAGCCAAAACACAACATTAGAATATTTACACACAAGATCACTTCTAAAACCTTTTTAGGTTATCACCCATAAGTTATCTCCTAGGTAATATCAAAATATCATCTCACATGCCTAAAATTTCTTGTTACTCATGACCCATATTGATACACTTATATAGTCAAAATTGAAGCATGCCCTAATAACATGTAACACTCACACATCATCATAGTAAAAATAGTTTTAATTAGTTATTGAATAAGATTACTGAAGTATTTGTAGAGCCTAAAGGCCTTCTAATACACTACATAGTAAAACACTACATTGATTTGGTTCTTAGATCCCCTCTTCTAAATATCCCCCATTATTACATATTAGTTTGGGAGAATGATGAATTTTGGTGCCAAATTCAAGATATTCTTGATCAAAAAAATATTAGGCCTATATCTTGACCTTATGGGAGTTATATATTCCTCACACCCAAGAAGGATAATTCTTGGTAACTCTACATATACTATCACACACTCTAAAAATTCATAGTGAAGAACCAACATCCACTGCCATGTGTTGATGACCTTATAGACCAACTCTGATGTGCACAATACTTCACCAAGAATTACTTGAAGTGAGGTTACCATCAAGTTATATTCCATTATTAATACATCTATAATAAAATATTCAAGACTTGGGAAATATTTTACTAAAGGTTGGTCATGCTTTTTGGCCTCACCAATGCACTAGCCACTTCATGTACTTGATGGATGATCTACTCAAGTACATTCCTAAATTCATTAATCATTATCCAATTGGATGACATTATCATATTAAATAAGACATGGGAGGAATATAGAGAACACATCTCATGTGTCTTAGCCACTTTGCACCAACACAACTTGCAAGCTAACTTAGTGAAGTCTAAATTTTGCACCATGCATATCTAATACTTAAGCTACATTATTGATAACATTGAAATAAAATTAGATCTAGACAATATTAAAGTAATACAAGATTGGTTTACTTTGTGTAATCTCATAAAATTAAGGATTTTTATTATAGTTGATAACTTATATCATAGGTTCATCTTTGGTTTCTTGCACATCTCTTGGGATCTTAACCAACTCACATGTGCCAAAGCCAAGTTTGAATAGACACATGTGTAAAAGTATAATTTTTAGGCACTCAATCAATGCCTCTATGTAGTACTTATTCTCAAAATACCTAAAATTATGAAAACCTTCAAAATACACACTGATGCATCTCACCCTATACTTGATGCATTGCTCATGTAGTATGGACATCTAGTCACATACCAATCTAAGATGTTTAGTGATACAATGTAAAGGTACTCCACATGTGAGAATAAATTGTATGTTATTGTGAAATAAAGTAAGCATTAGTAACACTAAAATCTTAGGAAGGAGATAATTTTTCATTTCGACCATAACCCACTTTAATTTTTACATTAATAAAATAAGATGAAAAATATATTCCACAAGAAATGGATGAATTACCTATATTAGTTACATATCATGATAAAGAACAAAAAATGTAAGGATAATAAGGCCATATATTTCCTTAGTTGATCACTAGTTCATGCATTTATCATAGTCATAGACACATACAACCATAAGTTTGTAGATTAGGTTCCCCTTTGATAAGATAATAAGGACTTGATAGAAACTTACACTAGCCTCATGAAAGGTACACACGTTTAAGATATCTACTTGTCTGACCATCTCCTCTACAAGCTCAAAAATATCTATTTTCCCTCTAATGAACATTTAAAATGACTCATTTTGGAGGCACACTATGCCAATACCTCAACACACTTTGTCATAATAAAGATCAAGTTTTTTTTAGTGGTGAATATTTGTTAATCTACAAATATTCTATTTTTTGAAGTCAGCATTTGGAGATTTTTGTGGAGTGGCTAACAGGGTGGGATCACCTAAATTTTTAAGTCAAATTTAATTTCAAGGAGAGGTTTACCTACATTTTAACATATTTTTCCTCATATAAATGTAATTCATCAGTACCTTAAAAGCCAATCTTGACAAATTTGCCATATACCATCATATGACTTTAGGATTTTTTTTGGTGGTTTATATTTCAAGTCTTAGGAGGGCTTCAAGAATCAATAGTTTCCATCAAGGTGTGTAACTATTTTTATTAAATATAATTTCTTAGTATTTTTATAGTTTCCAGTAGGCTATAGGTGGACACCAATAAGTTACCTATAGATGGACATCTATAGGCTATGGGTAGATGTTGGTAGGATTTCTACAATAAAATACTAATAAGATGCATATGGGTGGACACTGATAGGATACCTATAGGTATATATCAATATAATCCCTATGGGTGAATGCTAGCAATCTACTGGGATCTACTCATAAGTAGCCTATCGACATCTATGAGCAATCTATGGGTAGCAAATTCCTATATTTTATGGGTGGACCTTACCTTTTATTTCATTTTTAAATGGGAAACATAGAATCCCACACAAAAATATGGTAAATAATAATCCCACATGCATGCTTAAGCATATTATAATTATCCAAATAAAATATAAATACTCTTCTCTTAACCTTTAATATTCATGGAGCCACATGATGAGCATATAGCTCTATTATTTTTTTATATAGTGCTAGTAGCTACCTACACCATAGTAGCATTCAATAACATGATGTGGGTGAGTACCATCACCATACAAATAAATGCCAATGCATGATGTGGATGAATGACAACATATGAAGTGGATGAAAACTAGCACCATGATGTGGCATTCAATATTTTTCATCATGTCTCTGACATCCATCTGCATATTTCTAGTGTCTACCCACATCATGTTGGCATTTATTACCCTCTACCATGACTAACCCAAATTACAATGATATTCACCTATGTGACATCATCATTCAATTTTATCATGATAATGTTTAACTTCTCATATGATATTCTAAAATTCACTTTTGCCATGCCATTGTTCATCTATAAGGGTTAGAGAAATCTGGTAGGTCTTATGTGATTTTTTTCATGGCATCATGTGATTATATTGTGTAATGATACACCTTCTAAACTGATTTTACAAAATTATGAATCATATTTACCTCAAGACCTCCAAATATTTTTTTATATGTCCCACTCTAATGACCACTAATAAAGAATCTTTTTGTATTATAGTGTCATGTGTATTAGACACACATGAGAATAGACATGGAATGTCACATCAAGTCCTGAATTATTTATTGTATCATGGTCACATGCAAAAAAACATTGACATAGATATAATTGCACATGCATTCTTCAACCATGTTTTGGTTCATTTTGGGTTACCAACCTCTATAATCTTTAAATATGATATGTGTTTTATGAGTCATTTTTTGGAAAGCATTGTGGGAATTTATGGGTACATAGTTTGATTGATTGATATATTTTCATCCTCAAATAGATGGGAAAACTAAATTGGTAAATTCACACTTATTTATCTTATATGAAATTATAACTACACACATGCTCACACCTAGGATGAAAATATATTTTACATTTAACACACCTACTATAGGGATATTCATAGTTTTACTAGACACAGTCCATTACAAGCATGTCTTGGTTTTTAATATTCATCACCTCTAGACATCTCCTATTATGCACCATCAAAAAATGTGTCATGTGAATAGGAATATGAAGTAGACAAAGTTGAGAAATTTCTATGCCACATCTAGTCTATTCACTATCAAGTTTAGTACATTCTCTCTTTCATCAAGATAAGAATAAAGAGTGCCAAAATGCACATTACACACCTCAATCATTCAAAATTGGTAATAAAGTATATTTACATGTACCTAATCTTCAATGTGTAACTTCTCAAGCCTTACACTCCATCACTTATTCAGATAGAAGTAGCACAACATCTTTATGATTTAGATCTTACACACTTTTATCTTAGAAAGAAGGACTAGATCATATAAGTGATATATACACATACTAGCCATAGCACATAATTTTTTTTTTGAGTGGTCAAGTTGGGAAATATGTTGATCAATCCAAATGGTATACTTCACAAAAACTTTAAGTGCATTTTATGAAATTACACATTGACATAATGGATACCATTTCTCATTAATAAATGTTTAAAGATATATGCATAGTCCACATGTAGTTGATACTACTCCTCATTTTCTCTACTGCATATGGATTTCACCTTAACCTAATCTTGTGCACTCCCTGATCAAAATTTTCTCAAAGTCATACACATAAATATTATGCCATATTATAGACTTCTATGTACTAGCCCCTATGCACTGCACACTACACATTATTGAATATTTCATAGTATTGCACACCTCATAGTTCCACACCATATCTTATATACCTACATGCCTCACTAGATCATGTACCACAATATTTTTATGTAATCTCATTGATTTATGCACATTTTGTATCTTATAAACCCACATGACTTATAGTCTTTCACCTCAATTCATAGTTTTGTGTGACCCATTGAATATTAGAATCCATAACACATCAACATATTGAATCACCTCAACCACATGATTCAATGGGTTCACCAACCATCATCTAACATAGAAGATGAACTAACATAAACATCTTCATTGTGACTACCAGTGATTGTAACCACTCTTTTATTCTACTTGTATATGTATGTAACATACATAATTAATCAAAGGTCAATGCTTGACATAGTCATAACATATATATCATGCTCTATGTATGTACTCTATAAAACATGAATATAAGTTTCATTTCCTATTAGTAAGGCTTTCACTCCATTGAATGTTTTTAGTTGTTTCTTTTTGAATTATCTTTATCCATTCACTCTACATAACTAAAATTTGGTTTTCCCCCACATGTTTTGCCTTGGGCCCCATGGTGTGGATCATTGTGCTTATAAAATATCCTTAAACCTTTAACTAGTATCCCATTCTATGAGTACCATCATTTTAACTATTTTTTTGATTTAGTTAGAGGTTATAGTGGTCACCCCAAGCTTGTGGGAGCATCCCACCAAACCTCCTTGAATTTGATGATGATGAGATTGATGAGATTAACCTAAAAATCAAACTATTAAATTACATCATAGTATCATTAATAAATTTATACATACTTTGAGACCTTGTTATCATAAAATCCAAATTGATAAGATTCCCACTTTTGTAATCATTCCTAAGAAAATGATTTTCGAAAGATATTATAACAACATAGTGATTGAATCCCTTGATGTGGATCTCACCACTCTTAATTATGATAATGGTTATGCATTAAATGATTTTTCTTGTCTATGTCCAATCCAAGGATGGAAAAATATTACATTATTATTATTCCCTTCAACACTCTCATGAGAAACCCTCATTTTCTTCTATTGTTAATCTAGTTACTATTTTTAAATCTAGCATGTATAATTATATAAATTTTCAAATTGATGTAAAATAAATATATGTTTCACCATCATTTAATAGATACCTCATCACACTATTAATTATTTGGTTTTTGTTCTCAATTCTAACATCGATCCAATTCCTATCTTGACTACAATAATTGCACATATTATTTTGGAGCCTCTTTGGAGCATGGTAGATAATCAATCATTACAAGTTCTTATCACTTTTATATACACTTAAATCTATCAATTTTTATTCTTCCATAGATTAAAACCAAGATTATACAATTTCCACCAAATATGATTTCTAAATACATAGTAGTAGAGCATAATAAGTGTATACCATATCAAAGAATACAATTAGAAGAGTAGCCTCCCCTTTGGATAGAACTTCCTCTTTGACTACAATATTTTTTTCGAATTCCTTTATGAGTGATACATGTACTCATTTTTTGTTTTTCCCATTATGAGTAACCATGTCTTTCTCATTTTAGTGTGACTAATTTTTTAAATATCTCATATGCAAGGAATTGCTTACATGAATTTATAAGAAGGTATAATATTCTATGGTTTGATTTAGATATCAATTGCAGTGATGTTAGACAAATGTTATTGAGGATGTGTAGAGATATTTTATATTATTTGTGGGTAGATATTTCATTATTTCATATTATTCATTTTAATTTATCACATTATTTTATCTCATATTATTATCTTTAGCATGTGTGATGCTAATTATTATAATTTATTGTACCATGATCATTATTTTTAATCATTTTTTTCAACATGATATTTAATTTAAAACTTTATTTTACATTCTTACAGTCACTTATTCTCATCTTTGTGGATATTTGGTTTTTTTCTATTCTTCTTATTCTAGGATTTTTTATTTCACTTATAGTAGGTCCTAGTTTCCTTTTTGTATCTTATATAACACCTTCATGTTTTTATATGCCAACAAATTCCTTCTGGGACACCTTGGTATTTCAATTTATATCTTTACCTTCATTTAAAATTGGTCATAGTTAGCTAACTAGTTACTTAAGATATTTGTGTACTCTCCCCATTTTTGAATATTTCATATTATCAATGTTTGTGTTATAAGCTTATGTAGTTTTGTATGGCTTATTTAGTGACATGATAACCATTTTTAATGATACTTAATTTCTTAGGGTTTATATTTAATACAAATTTCCTTACATTCTCATGTACTTCCATATCTTATTTTATGCCTAGTCACTTATAAATAAAAACTCTCTCTTCTTATGGTTAACTAGTAGCATACTCTCATTATAACTCCCTTTTTTCATAGGCGTATATTCCATGATTAGAATGTATTCCTTCTCCTTTCATTTGAAGCATAACTAGGTTGGTTTAGAGAATGTACTCTTTTATATTGTGTAATTATAGGAGTATTTATGCATCTTGTTTTTTAGGTTTTACTCTTTAGAGGATACATGTATACTCTCTTGTTTTAGTGATTTTAGGCATACATGGTTGGTTATTCTAAATATGTATGGAGGAGGGAAATATAAAATGCCAAAACAATCAAAATAAATATTTCAACAAAAAGAAATTTTAAAAGAAAAATATATTAAATTTAGATCACACCAAAAGACAATGATCTTATTCATGGCATACCCCTTATTATAGTTGAATATAAAACTCCACATTTCACCTCATCATATATCTAAGGTATATTGGGGAGTTTTAGGATATAATATTATGGTAGGTGGTCTCATACATATATATATATATATATATATATATATATATATATATATATATATATATATATTACATTTTGGTGACACATGCTTTCTCACTCAAGTACATAATCCTAAAAGTGGACCAATGACTCTATAAGGGGTCTTGAAGGGTGTGGAACATGTTGTTAAAAGGTAGGATCCATTTTAATTTTCATGCAAACTAGCCTTTGTGAGATGATATTTATACTTCACTAGTTACCCTAAGCTTATACATGATAGGTGGGGTTCTCAAGGTCTTTGGTATTGAAAGTTTTTAGCCTTGACAACTTGATTCAAGGGTCCTATCTCCACTAAGTATTTATACATTTCCATTATGGAACCTTGATTAATTATATATCCATTTTATATTTACAAATATCCCATTGATGGATAGTGATATTATATTATCACATCCATATTCATTATAACCCCTTGTTCTATCTATGTATTTCATATTTGTCTCTTAGCTTCCATTTTATGATGCCTCTTGGATTTTTAAAATTTTAGTTGCATTATAAGACCTGGGGAAATACAAAAATGATTTCCTTATAAACCTATATCACCTTTCATTACATACAATATCCATAATCATATTTATGTACCTATATGGTAATGGTTTCCTTCTTTTTCCTTTAACATAAGCATTGATTTGGAGTTCTTCATTACAGTCTTCACTTCCATTTATTTCATTACATGTCCTTGTTTAATTTATGTTTTCCCTTAAATTCCATTGGATGTTTTTACAGTCATTTTATATTCCCATTTTTTTTATTTATGATTTTAACTATATTAGATTATATGATCTTTTAGTAATTTCATGTTGACCAACCTTTGACTAACATTTGACAGATTGAACATAATCTAGAATTCTAGGATCGTAATTTATAGTACTGGATTCCAATATTGATATTACTGATTTTAACTAATGAGATATAAAATTTCAATATTTATATTATTATGTTTTAACTGATGTGGTATCATATTCTAATATATCTATGATTGGTTTTTAAATATAGAAATATTAGAATATGATTTTCCCATTTTCAAGTTTACAAATTTTCATTTATGAAATTGTAATGATTCATTTACAAAATTAAAGTAACACCTACTTATTATTCTAAAAATACATTTTTTAAATAACTAATCATACATTTTCTTATTTGCTTTTATAATTTGAATACAAAAAGGTTTAGTCAGTTGTTTATTTAGGATATACATATATTTCACATATTTTAAAAGATTTTTATCATAGAAAATATTAGAGAAATATCCATGGGAAAATATATACAAAATTTTAATTCAGTTAAACATAATTTTACTCAATAAGTAGTGTTTGATAACTTAGTATAATTAAAATAATTATTTATAAAAGAAATCACAACCACTAGTTCATTAAATATAGTTATATTTTATGAGTGTAATTAGAATATAGTAGAACTAACAATCGTTTATTCATTAAATATATTATATTATATGAGTATATTTATAATATAGTATAAAACCATGTACCAACCACTTAATCTTATAAAAAATCATTTTTAAAATAAATTTTAATTGGATGGGTTTTTATTAAAATAACACACATACGTGTCACTAATTCAAATCTTTACCACTCTTGTATTTATTTATTTATTAATCTGGTTTGAATAAAAAATAACCAACAACAAATATTTCATTTAAGATAGACATATAGTTCATTTTAGATTGAAAAAATGAATAAAATATCATTTAATTTAAACTAATAATTATGTTTACAAAAATGTTAGCAGTCACTAGTTTATTTAAGCTAATTGTTTAAAAAAGAAGTTATGGCCACTAGTTCATGAAATATACCCATATCATTTACAATAATTTTATTTGTATTAGATTATTCATCAAAATAATATAATATTTTATAATTTTATTATAAAAAATACATTTCACTACTTTACACTCATATTATTTTAATATTTTATAAATAATCTCAATTATAATTTATAGTTTTTTGTTTATTTAGATTAAGGTAAGCCCACTTTGATTGGTGTAGAACCCAACCCAGATACATTAGGAGTTTTATCTCTCCCATAACATACACAATAAAAAAGAAGGTATAACTCACCAAGAAGTAAAAAAGGACCCAACAAAGAGAGGAAATAACAATGAAAAAAAATGCTTTTGACTGGTAGTAAAACCAATAGGTTTTAGCTAGACCAAAAACTACACTGTAATAAATAAGGATAGTCCCATATCTCAACAAGAGCCAATGGGGACCCTATGAATCGAAACCAAACAAAGATAACTGAAACCACCAATATATAATATTAGTGGATCTTAAACCATCTTGGGAATGAATGGAGGCCTAGGTCTCCATAAATCCATAAACAACTAATGTAGGAGCCCACTTGGATAAAATAAGCATAGGCCCAGGTCTACAAATATAACTAAAGCATGTAATTTTAAATAGATAGATAAGTAGAAGAAAGGTGTATATCTTGAGAAGAGGAAATTTAGTCCCCAAGTGACCTAAACATATAACATTTGAAAAGGAGGGCATCCATTTAGTGTTTGACTGGATCTAGAACTAGCTTGGGCATAGCTGGAGGCCTAGTTCTCCATTTAGAGGACTAGGAAAATATGAGGAGGGGACCCCAAAAAAATAAATATATATCCAAGAAGGGTTACCATATAACCCAAAAAAAATATAAATAATCATAAGGTGCATGCAAGGTCAAACCTCACTGCCATAAAATAAAAATCTAGGAAGATCTTGGATAAAATAAAAAACACTAATGGTACTAAAGAAGTGTTCAATCATCAACTATAAAAGAGAAATCAAAACCCATTAAATTTTTCTAAAAGGATATGGCTTATAAGGTTTAAATGGGGTGGATTAGAGCCTTAGGTTTCTTGAATCATAAAATCACTAGAGACCCCTAAATTCATGAGAAGGGTTGAATAACCATTCCCTTCTCTAAAGATGTGGTCGATTTTGGTTTCTTGAAAGGAAGATAAAAAGGTCCTAACATCTCTAATCTCATTTTCAATAGTTTAAAATATTTTTTATTTATATTTGAGGTATTTAATTATTTTTAATGAGTTTCCTTCAATATCTAACTGTGAAATACCTTAATGCCACAAAGGGCAGATCTAATTTCTACAACATGATTTATTTGGGTTCCCTACTTGCTTGCTAATGAAAATAAAATATTCCTAGTAATGTATCTAGGCACCCCACCACTTTTATATGGACCTAGGTTACCTTTATAGACAACATAAAATTTGATTTTGTACCATATTTAAAATGAAGGGGTTTATTTGGTTGATTCTTGAGAGGGGTTGTTTCTCAAATCAGGATTCTGAGGAAGCTTAAGATTCCATATATCAAGAACACTTAAATCAACCTTATAAATCCATTTTATATTTTTAAGAATCACGTAATCCTATTTTTCCTTCATATCCTCAACACTTTTTCCTTGATTGATCCATCAGTCAAGCCTTTTTCTCTAAAAGCCTTGTTGTTTCCTTCCTTCTAGATTCCCTACAGAAAATGAGGAGTGTGACTCTAAAGA